>PVJI01015597.1:0-40680 GCA_004026765.1 Micronycteris hirsuta
TAGGCGTTAGCTCAGCGCTCCTGTGAATTCTTTTATCTTTGCCCCTGGGCTGTGCGCCAGTGAGCCCCGGCCGAAAGGCCTGGTCCTGCGCTCTCTCTGGTATTTTTGAGCTGTGCGCCCGTGTTCGCTCACTTCTTTGTCCCTGGATTATGCGCCCAAGAGGCCCAGTTGTGTACTGTCCCCAGTATTTTTGAACTGTGTACGAATGGTCCGCGGGTCGCCGGTTGCACACGGCCCCCAGTTTCCCTTGTTCGGTGTCCCAGGCCGCACTCGGCCAGAGATTCGCTGACTGCAAGCTGTTTCTGATACTTCTGGTATGGGCTGGGAAAGGCCTCGGACCCCGGATACAAACAGGCTCCAATTCCCCTTGGTGGAAACGCCAGCCTCCTCGGGCCAAGGGCCAACTGTGCTCTCCCTCCGTGATACAGGCCGAGTTCCCTGGGCCTCCGATCCCGGCCGCCTACCGCTCCCAGGCCCTGCACCGCTCCCGGGTCCTGTACCGATCCCGGGTCGCGCACCCGACCTCGCGACTGTTGAGAGCGGGGCCTCACCAAATAGCCACGTAGCGCCACTGTTTTTCCTCTCTGAAAAATTCTACCTATTTGCACTCTCCAGACCAAACAAGCATCTGACTACTCTCAAATCCTAATCTGGCTCCCTCCCCAAGAATCTTGCGTCCGATCCGGGCGGCTGCTGGGTCTGGGACCGAAGTCCCACCCCGCTCCCCGGGCTTGTCCCGATGGGGACCCTTTCCTTCCGATGCTCTCTGCTTACCATTTGAATGTTCAAATTCCCCTGTAATCTTGGGCATCAATCATCATATGTGTTGGAATACTGCTGGATTTTCGCCCCGTTCCTCAGAAAATCGACCAGTGGGTAGGAGGATGTAAACTCTGTTCCTCCTAACTCGCCGCCATCTTCTAATTTTTAGAAACAAATATTTTTAAGGCCATAATTGACCATCAGAAATTTACCTTGTGGGTTCTGAAGTCATGGGAAGAAAACTAAATCAAGCAATACCAATACTATGCCAAAATAGTTTAATAAAAAGTTTTTGTAGTTCATTATGGAAATTGTGATATCATTGATTGAACACATAGTTATTGAGCACCTACTATATTCCCCTTGCTATTCTAGGTGCTGTTCATACTATGGTAAACTGGACAGAACAGTCTCTAATGTCTAGTAAGTAACATTCTCATTTAGGACTTTCATTCCAGTGGAAATGCCCAATATAGTAGACACGGTCCACTGTTTCCAAAATAAATTACCTGTGTTATCAATTGGGAAGAATTGTTTGTCACAAAATCATTATCTCTGTTATATATATTTTTTTCCATTTGATGTATCACTACTAAGCATTATTAAAACAAAGATATGAGTGGGTGTGCATAAACTCTATGGTTACAGAAATGGCACAGGCTGGTGTACCATCGATGGATACAATTATGTAAAACTCATCTTCCATAGACAAGTAATGGTGATTTTAAAATAACTTCACTTAAAACCATCTCCCAAGAGCTTATTGTAGTCTTTCTGTCTCTGAGAAACTTGAAAAATAACAAGCAATTTATCGCCCTGCATTGTAGGGTCACTAAGCAAATGAGCACAGAGGCTCAGGGGCCGTGCCTCCCAGTCCTGTTAACAATGGTTCCATCAGCAACATCCTGTCACTGAAGCAGCACCAGATATTAGAAATGTAACTACAGTGAGGTTTCCCTGACAGCACACAAGAGAAAGAACAGTTTTTATTGAAATTTCAAGGGCTAGAAAATGGATTTTGAAGTCAAAGGCATGGTGTGGGTAAAATTTTATTTTATTTAACTGTCCTGCTGAATGAGTCAACACACATTGTAGCCATCCAACCATAAGAGACACCTCACCCTTCAGAAAGAAGACAAATCAGGCAATGTTATGAATAACATAACAGCCATCAATGGTAGCATTGTGTGTGTGTGTTTGTGTGTGTGTATATACGTGTGTGTGTGTATATGTGTGTGTGTGTGTATATATTAGCATTTGTATGTATACAATAGGTAACATTTGTGTGTATACACACACACATACACACACATGTATTTTATATATATATAAAATGTGCTTACATTTTACCATTTGGCCTTGTAAAAGGAAAAAAGCTGTTTCCCTAAGATGTGGGGTATGTCCTAGTTTGTACAAGCCTGTCTCAATTTCAAGTTTATATTTCCAACATGAGGAAAAAAGCTTTCAATTATATGCCCTACAATGTCAGCTGATTTTTTTTCTTTTGGAGAAAAAAAAGACACAAGAAAATCACATGTTATCCATGCTTAACAAGTAAATTATTGCTACTACGTTTTTCTGCTAGTTCCTCATATTATAAGAGCAATACAAAAGCATAATCTATTGCTTGAGCCTTTCACTTGCTTTCTTTATGAGATCGTATTTTGCAGATGATGAAAATCTCTCTGAGGGTATTATGAAAAAAGTAGATCCTTACCTTTTGATATTTTTACCAGTCTATCAAGTAATTCCATGGTGAGTCTGAATCTTTATAGCTAAATACTTTACTATAGACAAATGAAGATGGTACTTATGTTTGATTGCAGAAAGATACCCTAAGAAATTAGAAATGAAATGCCATTTTGATTCATACTGGTAAGTCTCTGTGCACGGCTATGTTAGGGTATTAATGTAATACTGTACAAACCTCTATGCCTGCAAAACGTCCAAAGACAAACCAACTAGAGGAGATACATTAACAACATTTTGACTAGTATTCCTGTATACCTTTTAAAAGCACAGATTTCTACTAGTTCATTTTGTTCATTAGATTCCACATATGAGTGAACAAACAAAATAGAAGACAGACTCATAGAGAGTGGGCTGACAGCCCTAATTTGTATTTCTAACCAATGTAGGTGGCTTCCCACATTCCCTCATAACATTGCATACCTATCTCTGTAACACCATGTACCTTCTTGTGATAGTTTGGATTTAATAATTTGTTGCCTCCACTTTGATGCGTTCATTTATATAAGTTCAGTAGTAATGATATGCCAAGCACATAATAGACAGCATAACATATTGAACAATAGACAAAGTATACAGTTCAAATCTTATCTCTGAAGTATTTTCTATGACTTTGTGAAAGTTACTTAATCTCTCTTTGTATCTCAGTGTTTTCATCTTTAGAGTGTCAATAATAACAGTGCAGGTTACCAATATTTGGTATAAAAAGGTAAGCAGTTTAACCAACAAAGTTGAGTTCATTCAGAATGGCCGAGGAATTGTAATTTGGTACTTGCAAATTGTAGTTACCCATAGGCAAGTACTGAGAACAAAGGGAGGAGCTATTCTTCTATAACAAGGATTATGTAGAGAGTGGCTGTTTTGAATCATAGCTCAGTAGAAAAGAGTGACTTTGGAGTTGTGGAAGCTTCTCATTATCTGTGTTGTTGCTGGACAAAATTGAAAATCATCTTTCTGCTGGGTACATATAGTAAGCTTTTATTTGCTGTGGTATGTAAACTAATTGTGATGAGTAGTTCCCGAGTGAGAACACTCCCTTCATTGCTTCCTGGATCTATTTTAAATTTGGTTTCCTTATTTGCATTATCTTATACAGCTTTTGTCAAGATTAAGAGAGTATAAAGAATTTAAAACAGTGTTTGGACAAGTTGTACACGCTCAATAAAGCTTTTTTTATTTCTACAACAGTGGTTCTCAGTCCAAAGGGGAAGCTTTTTTAAAAGGTCAGTGTCTATCATCAAACAAGATGTTATGAAACTAGAAATCAATTACCAAAAAACTGAAAAACACAAACACATGGAGGCTAAATAGCATGCTACTAAACAGTGAGATCAAGGAAGAAATCAAAAGATACCTTAAAACAAATAGCAATGAAAATGAAGCAACTGAAAATCTATAGAAGACAGTTAAAGCAGTTTTTGTAAGGAAATTCATAGCAATACAAGCTTACCTGAAGAAAGAAGGAAAATCTCAAATAAACAATCTAACTTTACATCTAAAGGAACTAGAAAAAGAACAAACAAATCTCAAAATTAGTATAAAGTAATAATAAAGATCAGTGTGGAAATAAACAAAATAGAAGCTAAAAAACAATACAGAATATCAATGAAACAAAGAGTTGGTTCCTGGAAAGATAAACAAGATTGATAAACCTCTAACCAAGCTCAATAAAAAAGAGAGGGGACACATAAATAAAATCAGAAATTAAAAAAAGAGAGGTGACAACTGTCATCACAGAAATGCAAAGGATTATAAGAAAATATTGTGAACAACTATATGCCAAGAAATTGGACAATCTGGAAGAAATGGATAAATTCCTAGGAACATACAGTCTTCTAAAACTGAATCAAAAACAGACCAGAAAATATGAACAGACCAATTACAACCAATGAAATTGTGAAACAGTAACCAGTATCTTCCAACAAACAAAAGTTGGGCCAAATGGCTTCACAGGTGAATTTTACCAAACATTCAAAGAAGAACTAATACCTAGCCTTCTCAAAGTATCCCATGAAAATTCAACAAGAGGAAAGTGTCTGTCACTATTTTGCTTATTTAGTTCATTTCATTCATTATATTTTACATGTGAGTGATATCATATGGTCCTTCTCTTTCTCTTATTGGCTTATTTCATTTAGTATAATGCTCTTCAATTCCATACATGCTCTCACAAAGGGTAAAACTTCCTTTTTTTATGGCCAAGTAGTATTTTATTGTGTAAATGTACCACAGATTTTTTATCCACTCATCCACTGATGAATATTTGGGTTGGTTCCAAATCTTGGCTATTGTAAATAACACTGTAATGATAATGACTGATGCATAGGGAGAGAGCAGGCTGACAGATGTCCTGGGGGTGGGCGTAGAGGGATTGAATAAAAAAAAAAGACAAAAACTACTCATGGACATGGACAACAGTATGGTGATGGCCAAGGAGAGAGGGGTTGGAAGGAAGTAGAGTATAGGGAAGATAAATGGTATTAGACTGAGACTTGACCTGAGGTGATGAACACACAATACAGTGTACAGATGATGTGCTGTAGAATTGTTCACCTGAAACCAGTATGATTTTATTAACCAGTGTCACCCAAATGAATTCAATAAAAAGTAAAAAAGAAGGAAAGGCTCACAAGCTCATTTTATGAAGCCAGCATTATCATAATTCAAAAACCAGATAAAGACTCTGCAAAGAAAGAAAATTATAGGCAACATCCCTGATGAACATAGATGCTAAAATCCTCAAGAAAATATTAGGAAA
This sequence comes from Micronycteris hirsuta, assembly GCA_004026765.1. Lineage (NCBI taxonomy): Eukaryota > Metazoa > Chordata > Mammalia > Chiroptera > Phyllostomidae > Micronycteris > Micronycteris hirsuta. Next base: position 5,270 of record PVJI01015597.1, read on the forward strand.
CCAAATCCAGCAATACATTAAAATGGTCATACACTATGATCAAATGAGATTCATTTTGGAGATGCAAGATTGGTATAATATCTGCAGATCAATTAATGTGATACACCACATATATAAAATAAAGATTAACTCAAAAAAGTTTGTGTACAAAATATTTTTTAAAAAGAACCTGCTTAAAACACATTTAAAAAATAAAGGATAGCCCTGGCTGGTGTAGCTCAGTGGATTGAGCACGGGCTGGGAACTAGGGGGTCCCGGTTCGATTCCCAGTCGGGGCACATGCCTGGGTTGCGGGCCAGGTCCCCAGTGAGGGCCATGTGAGAGGCAACCATACATTGCTGTTTCTCTCCCTCTCTTTCTAAAAAAAAAATTAAAAAAAATAAAGGATAAATCATATGATTGAGACTTCCAGTCAAGATGGAGGCATAGGCAGACACACTGTACCTACTCGTACAACCAAAAGAACAACAAACTTAAAAATAAAAAACAGACAGAACTGACAGAAAATTGAACTGTATGGAAGTCTGACAACCAAGGAGTTAAAGAAGTAACATTCAGCCAGACCTGTAGGAGGGGCAGAGACAGGCAGCCGGGCAGAGAGGACTTGCAACAAGGCAGCCGCTAGAGGACTGGGGCGGGCAAGGCTGTGGCTGGCAGGCAAGGCAGAAGTTGGCAGACCCAGCAAGGTGTGGATTGCAGACTGCGTGGCCCCACATTCATGTGCAGATAAACAGGGAGGAACAACTGGGGAGCAAGACAGACCTTGCAACCTAGAGTTTCAGTGCTGGGAAATTAAGCCTCAAACCTCTGATTAAAAACACTTGTGAGAGTTGAGGCAGTAGCAGAAGAGACTCCCAGCCTCACAGGAGAGTTCATTGGGGAGACCAACAGGGTCCTAGAACACACACAAGCCCATCCACCTGGAAATCAGCACTAGAAGGGCCCAATTTGATTGTGGGTAGCGGGGAAAGTGACTAAAAACTGGCAGAGATCTCAGCAAGTGGTATTATTCCCTCTTGGGCCCCTCCATCACATACAACTTCACAACTCAGCAACATGGGTTACCCTGCCCTGGTGAACACCTAAGGCTCTACTACTTACTAAGTAAAAGGTGCGCCCAGACCTCCACCCCCTCCATAAAAAAGGCCCAAATGAAAGAACAGATCAAAGCTCCATAAAAAATACAAGTAAGTGACAAAGACATGGCCAACCTATCAGATGCACAGTTCAAAACACTGATAATCAGGATGCTCACAGAAATGGTTGAGTATGGTCACAAATTAGATGAAAAAATGAAGGCTATGCTAAGTAAAATAAAGGAAAATGAACAAGGAACCAACAGTGATGGGAAGGAACCCAGGACTTAAATCAACGGTTTGAGCAGAAGGAAGAAAGAAACATTCAACCAGAACAGAATGAAGAAACAAGAATTCAAAAAAATGAGGAGAGGCTTAGGAACCTCCAGGACATCTTTACATATTCCAACATCTGAATCATAGGGATGCCAGAAGGAAAAGAGGAAGAGCAAGAAATTGAAAACTTATTTGAACAAATAATGAAGGAGAACTTTCCCAATCTGGCAAAGGAAATAGACTTCCAGGAAGTCCAGGAAGCTCAGAGAGTCCAAAGAAGTTGGACCCAAGTAGGAACACACCAAGGCACATCATAATTACATTACCCAAGATGGAAGATAAAAAGAGAATCTTAAAAGCAGCAAGAGAAAAGGAGACAGTTACCTACAAAGGAGTTCCCATAAGACTGTCAGCTGATTTCTCAAAAGAAACTTTGCAGGCAAGAAGGGGCTGGAAAGAACTATTCAAAGTCATGAAAGGCAAGGATCTACATCCAAGATTATTCTATCCAGCAAAACTTTCATTTGGAATGGAAGGGCAGATAAAGTGCTTCCCAGATAAGGTCAAGTTCAAGGATAAGGGAAATTCATGCACCCACAGTGGGGAATTGTAGCCCTATGTTTTCACATCTAATAAGAGCACGGTCTTTCATGGAACATAAGTCAGCATACATGGACCCATGAGTGGAGTAGCAGAATTTCCTGTGGAGAAATCAGGCTGGCATGTTCCTTAGATTTAAAATAAAACCTTGCTCTTGCTAAAAATCTCTCCCTGGATCAGAAGAACAAATGCTAATGCTTAACTAGCTTCCTTAGACCGATGCTAATCCCTTCAAAGTCCAGCCATACCTCTTGTCTTTACCTAACCCTTTTAATGTACCTTCCAGGCTGTCTACCACCTAAAGCGAATCTACAATCTATGCATAGTTAATGAATACCATTCTGAGGTAATGTCCTGGAAATCATCAATAAAAACCCCTCTACCCAAGGCTCAGGGCCTCTCCAAGATGATAACGGAGGGGACGCGTGGTCCCAGAATTTCTAATCATTATAAAATTACATGTAAAATTATTTACATGCAGCCATGGCATATGAATCCTGCTGGCCAGAATTCACGACACAAGGAGTTCATCATCACCTAGCTTTTATTATATAAAATGTTAAAGGGACTTATCTAAGAAAAAGAAGTAAAATGACAACAAACTCACAGTTACTAGCATCCAAACCTAAAACAAAAACAAAAACAGACTAAGCAGCTAGAACAAGAATAGAATCACAAAAATGGAGATCACATGGAGGGTTATCAGCGGGGGAGTGGGAGGGAGAGAGAGGGGGAAAAGGTACAGAAAATAAGTAGCATAAATGATTGGTAGAAAATAGGGGGAGGTTAAGAATAGTATAAGAAGTGTAGAAGCCAAATAACTTATATGTATGACCCATGGACATGAACTAAAGAGGGAGAATGTGAGTGGGAGGGGTTGTGCAGGGCAGAGGGGAATAAAGGGGGGGGGACGGGACAACTGTAATAGCATAATCAATCAAATATTTTTTAAATCATATGATTATATTAATAGATGTAGAAAAAGGATTTGACAAAATCCAACACCCATTTATGATAAAAACGCTCAGTTAAGTGGGAATAGAGGGAATATACCTCAACATAATAAAGGCCATTTATGATAAACCCAATGTCAGCATCATACTCAACAGGGGCAAATTAGATTGTTTCCCTTAATATCATGAACAAGACAATGGTGTCCACTCACCACTCATATTCAACATAGTTCTGGAAGTTCTAGTCACATAAATCAGATAAGAAGAAGAAATAAAATACAACCAAATTTTAAAGGAAAAAGTAAAACTGTCATTATTTTCAGAATTTATTATACTGTATATAAAGAACCCTAAAGATTCCACCAAAATCTGCTGGAACTGATCAATGAATTCAGTTAAATAGGAGAATACAAAATAAATATTCAGAAGTTTGTTGTATTTTTGTACATCAATAATGAAATATCATAAGTGAATACTAAACATCTCATTTATAATTGTTTCAAAAAATAAAATACATAGGAATAAATTTGACCAATGAGGTAAAAGACCTATATTCAGAAAATTATAAGACATAGATGAAAGAAAATAAAGAAAATACAAATAAGTGGAAGCATATACCATGTTCATCAATAGGAAGAATTAAGTGTCCATATTACCCAAAGAAATCTATAGATTCAATACAATCCCTATCAAAATACCAACAGTGTTTTTCAGAGTACTACGGTGTAGGTACTAGTCCTATCATGGGGATTACTTCATAACTTTAGTGGTTAGGCATGTATATTGCTATTTTTAAACTTCTTTTCCAATTACTATTTTCATTCAATATTGTTTTGTGTTAGTTTTAGATGTACGGTATAGTGGTTAGACAATCTTAAACTTTATAAAGTGATCCCCTTGATATTGTAAGTACCCATCTGTCATTATACATAGTTAGTGCAATATTATTGATTATATTTCCTATTCTGTACTTTACATCCCTGTGATATTTTGTAACTACCAATTTGTACTTCTTACTCCATTTCTTTCACCTATCCCCACAAACCCTTTCCTCTCTGTATATCATCAGTCTGTTCTCTGTATCCAGAAGTATGTTTCTATTTAGTTTGTTCATTTATTTTGTTCTTTATATTTCACATAGAAGTGTAATCATGTGGTATTTTTCTTTCTCTGTCTAACTTATTTCACTTAGCATAATACCCTCTAGGTCATATATCCATGCTATCTCAAATTGTAAAATTTCATTTTTTTGGTATGACTAATATTTTGTACACATGTACTAACCACTTTTTTATTCATTTGAGTATCAATAGACACTTGGGTTGCTTCCATAGCTTAGCTATAATAATTAATTGCAATGAACATTGGGGTGCATATATTCCTTTGAATCAGTGCTTTGGGTTTCTTTCGATATATACCTAGAAGTAGAATCACTGACTTATAAGACAGTTCCATTTTCAATTTTTAAAATATTTTTAGTTTATTTATTTAATTAATTAATTAATTATTGTATGCTGTTTCCATTACCATTTAGCCCCCTTATAGCCGCCCTCCTGCCCGCAGTTACCACACTGGTGTCCATGATTCCTTTTTCCTTTTTGCTCAATCCCTCCACCCCCAACCCTTTCCCCCTTCAGCTGTCATCCTGCTCTCTATCTAGAAGTTTGTCTCTATTTTGCTTCATCATTCATTTTGTTCATTAGATTCCACATATGAGTGAAATCATGTGGTATTTATCTTTCTCTGACTGGTTTATTTCACTTAGCATAATGTTCTCCAGCTCCATCAATACTATCACAAAGGGTAAAATTTTCTTTTCTTTTCTTTCTTTCTTTTTTTTTCTTTCTTTCTTTTTTTTTTTTATGGCTGAGTAGAATTCCATTGTGTAAATGCCCCATAGTTGTTTTATTCACTCACCTACTGATAGACACTTGGGCTGCTTCCATATCTTGGCAATTGTAAAAAATGCTGCAATGATCATAGGGATGCTTATGTTCTTTTGGATTAGTGTTTTGTGTTCCTTCAGATGTATTCCCAGAATGGTATTGCTGGGTGAAAAAGGCAGATCCATTTTTAATTTTTTGAGGTATCTCCATATTGCTTTCCACAGAGGCTTTACCAGTTTACATTCCCATTTGTAGTACAAAAAAAAGTCTCTAATTGGATTGGGTTTGTTTCTTTTTTGGTGTTGAGTTGTATGAGTTTTTAATAATTTTTTTTTATATTAACCTCTTATTGGTTGTATCATGGATGGATATATTTTCCCATTCAGTAGGTTGGCTTTTCATTATGTTGATGGTTTTCATTGCTGTGCAGAAGCTTTTTAGTATTGTTTAGTTAGTCCATTTGTTTATTTTTTTCTTTCATTTTCCTTGCTCAAAGAGATGTGTCAGAAAAAAAATATTGCTACAAGAGATGTCTGCAATTTTACTGACTATGTTTCCTTCTAAGAGTTTTATGATCAGACATTAGTTCCACAAAAGTAAAAATCCAGCTAAATGGGACACGGGGAGTTGGAGATTGTATACAGAGGAGCTTCATGAAAATGAGGTGTGAGGTAGTGACCCTCTTTTTCTCCAGGAGTCTCAAGTGAAAGTTGAAGAAGAAAGTACAGGTGATTCCTTCACTTCAGAGAGAGACAAAAGCGGAGGAGGATTATGATGATGTTTTGAAGATGATTTTATTCTCCTTCTTTATTTCCCAAATAGTTGGACAGTATCTATATAGAATCACAATAGTGTCTGAGGGAAAAAAAATTGTTTAACTAGTTGAAAAAGTTGTGGAAAATTGGCATCCTTTGGAATTGAATAGCCATTATTTTAAACATAAAGTCAAAAAGGTTGTTAAAATTTGAAGAAAACCATAATGTGAAAGAAATAAATCTCAATGAATTTGATAAATCCCTGAGCTTTAACTATATGCATAGGAAGCTTTCTGTCAGAAAGGATGTTTTTACTACTTTATTTGTGAGATGTTGGTCAATGCTTTGGTTTAAGGGTTTACTCATTAAATCACCAAAGACAATGAATTCAATATAATAATAACAACAATATTAAAAGTAATAATAGCAAAAGGATTTAGCATCTATTGACCATACACTCTGTAACAAAACTGAACCTCAAAAATAACCCCTCAAGACAGGCTGTTTACTTCTGCTTTATAAATGGGGAAACTGGTGTGCAGAGAAGGTGCTCACACAGAGTCATGGAGACAAGCACCCAGTAAGCGGTGAGCCCTGGCCTGGAACCAGGCTTGTCTGATGCTAAAGTGGGATTTGTTCTGCATTTCCTTGGAGGCACACCATGACTAGAGACAGACAAGCAGAATCCAAAGACCAGAAAGCCCATAAAAGTAGAACAAACAGGGACAAAATGGCAATAGGGAAAAGTTTTGTGATTTGTTTTTCCAAAACAGGAATTTTTTCATTTCTTTCTGTTACCCTTGATGTTCTGCTTGGGTTTCCAAACTCACAGGTATATGTTTGTATATACTGGCAAATTCCAATTAAAATGACAGGTAAAGACATAAACTGCATGATTCTTAGGAGTAGTCAAAATCTTTTTTGCTTCTGATTAAGTGACATCCACCGATTAGATTTTAGACTGATAAGAATTTTAACTGAAATAGAAATACATAGCTCTGAGCCCCCTTCTAATCTTACCAGGAAGAAACTAAATCATTAATGTTTCTTTCAATGTATTTAACACTTATTAAGTATCTACACTGTGTGACCCTGCTCTTCCAGTTAGGCCAGGAGAATGCAATCTCTGCTGGGCTAATTCATAAGGGATGTCAGAGTAGGAAGTGGCCAGTGTCCATTACCTGTATGTGATAACAATACCTAATGACGTGTCTAAAAGTTTTCAATCAGGTAATACATATAAAATATGTGAAGGGATACTCAGCACAACGTAGGTTCTCAAAAACATCTATGTGTTTTTAAGAGAAACAAGCTGGGAAAGAACCTTGGTCAGAGAAACCAAAGTCAAGGACAGTACAATAATAGCCTAGAGAGAATACAGGTGAAGTGTGGCTATTGAATCCTTTTTGTTTATAGTCTGATCCTCTACCAACTATACCTGAGTGTTCCGTCATCACAGATTATCTTTTACAGCATCCATCCATAAGTCTTCTCTGGCCTAAAAATGGCAGATAATTGTGTTAAATAACAGTGTAAGTGCTGAGGAAGGTACCACTAACTCTTTCTAGAACAAAAAGAAATAAGAATTCATATTTAACTCTACTCAGGGGATGCTTTCCAGGTAGATTACTTTAGATGACACAAATTACACATTTTCTGTTGGTGTACTATTCCTTGAGTGCAGTGCTATGCAGTAGGCATTTAATGGTTCTCAAAGGTATTCAAGCCCTAATCCCCAGACTTGTGAATATATTACTTCACATGGCAAAAAGGACTTTGTAGGTGTGACTTAGCTAAGAATCTTGAGATGGAGAGATTGTTCTGAGTTGCCTATTGGACCCTATGTAATCACAAGGGTCCTTACAAAAGAAAGAAGTCAAGAGAATCCGAGTCAGAGGAGAAGTAAGACATAAGAGAGAACTAAATGAAACAGTGTGAGAAGGACCTGACCAGCCACTCCTGGCTCTGAAGGTGGAGGAAAGGGCCCTTGAGCTAAGGATCATCGGCAGCCTCTAGAAGCTGGAAAAGGCAGGGGAATGAGTTATCCCCTAGAGACTCCACAAGAGTACAGTTCTGCCAACACCTTGACTTTAGCCAAGTGAAACACATTTTAGACTTCCTACCTCAAGACGGTAAGACAGTAAATGTGTGTTGCTTTACGCTAATAAGTTGGTAGTAAACAGCGATAGGAAATGATTACAAGTCACTACCGTTTCCCACGGCATGTCAATAGACGTGATGCCCTCAGCCTTCTTCACTCTTCGCCTAGATGTCTCATGATTCTTTCTAACATCTAAGATAGATGGAATATTGCTTTTCACAACCCTAAATACAATTTGTATTATCAAGCAGGAACTCATTAAGTATGGTACTTTTAAGTAGAATTGAAGTCTGCTAAAGTAGAAATTGCCAAATTCTCTGTCAAAGAGGCAGTCTCATGTATGTCTTTGTCCAGATGCAATATACGGCAGACCTGGGAGTGTGCACAGCTTCTATGACTCACTCCGAAGGTCGCCCTCTATCTCTTGTGTTTTGTACAACTGTATTATGCTTCGGGGTGCAAAGTGCGGTCACCTCCCCTTCCTCTTCCAACACTGCATACTCGAAGTTATGAATGGAAAGGAAACAGTAAAAACTGAAGTAGTTGGAGATGAGAGTGTAGAAAGAAGACATCCCTGGCAATTTCTTATTTATTTCTTGCAGCATGGATACAGGCAGATGTAGCATAGGCATGCTTGGATTTCTGTTCAGTTTAGCCACTGTACTGCAAGAATGTGGTAGACAGTAGAGGAAAGCCAGAGGTTAATTTAATTTATGTCCCATCATACAGAGTCTCTAATTCAGAGCCTGTTGGGTTCTTTTTATAGCAATAAGCCCAAAGGTCCCAGGTTAGTTTATTGGTCTAATCACATATCGGTAAAGCAAAATTCATTCATGCTTTTGGTCTGCTAACCTGAGCACATTGGGTTTGTCCCCTCAGGGTCACAAAGTGCCTGCTGGAGGTCCAAGGACCACCTTTAGACACTAACTTCCTTTTTTAAAAGTATGTTGTTGTTTATGCTATTGCAGCGGTCCCAATTTTTCCCCTTTAACCCTTCTACCCAGCCCACCCCGGCTCCCAGAGTTGTTGTCCATGTTCCCCACACTGTCATCCATGTCCATGTTCTTTGACTAATCTCTTCACCTTCTTTCAAATAGTCACCGCCTCTCCCCTCCCCTCTTGCAGTTGTCAGTCTGTTCCATGTTACCGTGCCTCTGATTCTGTTTTTGCTCATTAGTTTATTTTGTTCATTAGATCCCACTTATAAGTGAGATCACATAGTATTTGTCTTCTACCAACTGGCTTATTTCACTTAGCATAATAGATTAGAGTTCCCTCCATGCTACTGCAAAAGGTAAGAATTCCTTCCTTTTTACTACTGGGTAGTATTCCATTGTGTAAATGTACCATTGTTTTTTTTTTACCTACTCATCTACTTATGGGCACTTAGGCTGTTTCCAAATCATGGCTATTGTAAACAACACCACTATAAACACAGGAGTGCGTATATTCTTTTGATTTGGTATTTCAGGATTCCTTGGATATATTCCCAGCAGTGGAATCACTGGGTCCAAAGGCAGTTCCATTTTTAATTTTTGAGAAAACTCCATACAGCTTTCCATAGTGGGTGCACCAGTCTGCATTCCCACCAACAGTGCACTTAGGGTTCTATTTTTACCACATCTTCACCAACATTTGCTGTTTGCTGATTTATTGATGATAGCCATTTTGGCAGTGTGAGATGTGGTCTCAATTTGCATCTCTCTAATGATTAGTAATGTTGAGCACTTTTTCATATGTCTATGGACCATCTGTATGTTCTCTTGGAGAAGGGGCTATTCAAGTCCTTTGCACATGTTTTTTATCCTCACCTAAGGATATGCTTATTGATTTTGGAGAGGAGAGGAAGAGAGAGAGGGGGGAGGAGTGAAACATCAATGACAGAGAGAAACATCGATCATGCATCTCTCACATGCACCCTAGTGGGACCAAACCTGCAACCTGGGCTTGTGCCCTGACTAGAAATCGAATGTGGGAGCTTTTGGTTTATGGGGTGATGCCCTAACCAACTAAGCCACATGAGCCAGGGCCCTTTGCTCATTTTTTAAATTGGATTGTTTGTCTTCCTGGTGTTAAGTCATATAAGTTCTTTATATATTTTGGAGATTAAACCCTTGTCCAATGTATTGTTGTTAAATATGTTTTCCCATACAGTGGGTTCCCTTTTCATTTTGATGATGCTTTCTTTAGCTGTGCAGAAGCTTTTTAATTTGCTGTAGTCCAATTTGTTTATTTTTGCCTTTCTTTCCCTTGCCCTAGAAGATATATTGGCAAAAATATTGCTGCATGAGATACACGAAATTTTACTGACTAAGTTTTCCTCTAGGATTTTTATGGTATCACAATTTATATTTAAGTCTTTTATCCATTTTGAGTTTGTTCTGGTGTATGGTGTAGGTTGGTGGTCTAATTTCATTTTTTTGGGTATACTGTTGCACAAGTACTGACAGAGCAAAACAAAACAACACAAAAATAAAATCAAAATAAGCAAAAATAAAAATAAAAACCCCACAGCAGTGACAAAGTCGACAACAAAATATCATAGAATAGTAAGTGGAAAGAGAAATAGAATAGTCAAAGAAGAAAGAGTACATGAAGATCAAAGGAAAGAAAAGCGATTATGTGAGAAGAGAATGAGGGTAAACAATAAGAGTAAAGGATACAGAAAGGAGGCCTGGCTGGTGTAGCTCAGTGGATTGAGCGCTGGACTGCGAAGCAAAGGGTTGCTGGTTGGATTCCCAGTTGGGGCACAGATCTGGGTTGCAGGCTAGGTTCTCAGTAGGGGGTGCACGAGAGGCACCCACACATTGACGTTTTTATCCCTCTTCCCCTCCCCCTCCCTTTCCCTCTTTCTAAAAATAAATAAATAAAATCTCTAATAAAAAGGATATAGGGAAGAAAATTGCAAAAGGGAACAAAGAAAGGAAAAGAATAAAAAAATAAACTAAAAAAAGAAAGAAAGAATGGAGTAAGATAAGGAAAGAGTAAAATAAGAGATATGAAAGAAAAAAGAGGAAAAAGAAAAAATAGTATAAAAATAAAAAATAATAAAAAGGTTATAGAAAAGTAAAGACGACAAAACTAATGAAAAAGAACAATGTGTAATTCATCTCAGCAGAGTTTAGTGCCTGACTGCTGGGTTCTCCCTTTGAATATGGCTCTGATGTTGTCTGAAGCTGGTGTATGCCGGTGTCAGATGCTGTCCACATCTAGCCCTCATCAGCTTGTTCAGTGCTACAAGGGACCTACAGTTTGTGGCTGTCTCCTCAGGCTTGGGTGCACACAGGATGGGCCACACTGGGCTGTAAGATGGGCTTTTGTCATCGTAGGACCTAGGGGTGGGACAGCGAGCATCACTAGGCACAACAGGACCCACCTCCACCTGCCTCTGCCTGCGAGCCTGCAGGCCCCCTGTCAGTGCAGTCTAGTCATTGACCCACTGGGCTGTTTCTGAGAGAGCTTCTGGCAGAGCCGGGAGGATGGGACCCCTGCATCTCCCTTGGGAAGTGCCATTCAGACTTCAGGAAAGATGGTGGGTATGTTACCCTGCCCTCGAGCTACATATCTGAGTCTGTCCTGAATGATTTCCCTGAACTCGGCAAGGCAAAGCCCCTAGGAGGAAAGCAGCTGGGAACACCAGAGCCCAGAGTTTGGGTCTGCCAGAAACCAGGAGGGCATTTCTATGTCTCTCCCACATGGGGTGAGCACCTTTCTGGCTCCCAGGAAAGTGTCTGGGATGGTCCTGCCCTAAAGCAAGTCTGTGACACCCCCTGAATCTGCTTAAGTTCCTGTTTTCTCCACAGGGGTTAAGACGCAGTCTGCAGGGAGGGGGGAAGAGACACAAGGTGGGGTGATCAGGATTCCAAAGAGTAGGGTGAGTGCTATCCCACAGGGTAGGGTAATTGTCTTTCCACGGGGAGGGGCTTGCTCTTCTCAATGAAAATGGCTACTGTGGTATCTACGTCTGTCTCGACCAGTCAGTCCTCCAGCCCCTCTCCCATGTCTCTCCCCAGTACTTCCCACTCCAGACTCTCCTCGGGCTACTCCAGTCTGTGCCACCCTCCCTTTGCCATAGCTCAAGATAAGTGGCTGCGCATGAAAAATCCATACTTTGGCCCCTTAAAAAAAAATTAGTGGCTTTGTCTCCAGTGAATTCTGTCTCTCCTCTGCAGACAAAAACCCCATGGCCTTCCACTGCTGGATATTATAAGGGTGGCTCATCCCAGCACTGGTGCTGCTCTGTGCTTGGGAACCCGGTCCAGAGTCTGGTCCAGCCTTGCCGTAACCTCAGCCTGCACTGGGAGCGGGCCCATCCCCTTTCACACCTCCACCCTCTCTACTGATTTTGGATCTTGAAGTGGTTTCCGTGTGTCCTTGGTTAAAAGTCTCTTCTTCAGGTAGTCTTCAGATGTTTATTTTTGGTGGCTTTTCTCTTCTTTATTTGTATTTCCTGTTTGGTTCTGGGAGGAGATGTGAGAAAGACCCTCCTGCTCTGCCACTATCTTGCTACCCACCCTAGTAACTGTTGCTTTCTATCTCAACCCATTCCCACTTAGCGGAAATCCTTTCAGATACTGCCATAAAGTCTCTCATTAGACTTTTCTAGTGCTATTATACAGTTTCATCCTTCCAAAAGTTTATACCTTCATAGAAACCTGAAAAAATATCAATCTATTAGTTACCTCACTTTATTTGAATTTATTTTTTAAATTAAGAATAATATTTTTGCCCATAGCAGAAATTTGCTTAAAACAAATCTAAAATGTAAGAATTTGGACCATTGTGTTGTCTCAGGTCATTCCACAAACTCTGCAGGCATATTACATGGGCAACTGGTTGTCACATTCCTGACCTTAAACGCAGAATACCAAGAGTTAATTTTGTATCTCTTCAAAAAGCTTTCATTTCTGCAGGAAAAACAAAAATTAAATCATCCACAGAGAGATTAGAATTATCAGGATTTTTTTTTTGTCATGATCGTGATATGCCTGCCTATTCCATATGACAGTCTTTCTCAATTCTGATACAAATAACATTATGAGAGAGATGGATGATTTCTGGTTGTGGAGAGCTGAGCCATCTATGCTTTATAGAGTATTTAGTAGCATCCCTGGCCTCTACCCACTAGATGCTACCCAATGGTGAAAACCAAAAGTGCTTGGAAATAATAATAAATGCCTCTGGGAGGCAAATTTATCTGTAGATGATAGATAAATAAGTGACAGATAAATCACCCCTGCTATATGAAAATTAGAATCTAAAGGAAATGATAGTTCTAGGTCTCAAACCATTCTGACATCATCTAAATGTTGTGTTATAGCCAGAGAGAGAGAATGCCTATGAGTGAAATGAGAAAGCTGTTTATTAATTATGTAACACCTTAGAAACCAAACAGTATTCTCCTTGGAATCTCGAAGTGCTCATCCCACAGGGGAAATATCCATTTTATTGTTACTTCACTGAAGACTGAGAACTGGAAGTTTCAGTGGGCATAGTGATCAGCAGAGATGTGTACCCATGGATTGTCAGAACGGGAAAAGTGAGAGGTGGCTCAGGGCAGACCCTGGACTAGCTGCAGCAGTGGTAATCAGCAGCAGTGAGTCAGAAGCTACAGAAGCATTAACAGTGACACTGGGATACAGCAAATAACACACAGACAGAATGTGCCTAAAGCTAAGTTTCCAAGGCACCTACAGATAATAGTGGCTGGTTAAATCTTAAAATGACCAAAGTGATCTGTAGTTCCAAAATAAGCTTAGATCAGAAGACATGGCTTGTAGGAGAAGTAATGCTAAAGGGGGTAAGGAGCTCAAATTCCCATTGACATTAAGGATAGGTGACTCAGCTCTTGAAATAGCCCAGCTGTATTTGAAGGGGTAAGAGAAGCTACCTTAAAGAGGGGTTAAATCCTGAGTAGGTAAGTAGGAGAAATAAAACAGCAAAATCTAGGCATTAAAATAGGGTCATTCAAATCCATAAGCTAACAAGAACTAGGAAAAGTAGGGTTATGTGCAAATCAATAAACTATCATTTAATTGACAGTTTGTAGATAGACACCTTATATTCTACAAATACATCAATGCAGTAATTCACACTAGTAATAAAAAATGAAGTCCTAGAAAAAATTTTAGTGACTCATTACTAGACTTGACTACGAAGAAAATTCAAAATTGACTGCCATGGGTTTCTCCCCTCATTTTAAGAAATTTATTCTTCAAATGAACTTATAGTCTATCGTATCAGGGTCTGTTTGAAGTTCACTTTGTCCTTTGAAGGTATAATGCCATTTTTTATCAGTGATTACATTACTTATGAGGCTTGTCATACAGAGTTTAATATATGATTGAAGTACAATTACTTCAAACATGGAATAAGAAAATATACTGAAGTGTTCAGAAGAGTTAGGAAAACCGCAGCTAATCAACTTCTCTGAGCATATATTATCAACTATTCAGTGGCCCAATAGGAATTTTTAACGACTAGTGCAAATCTTACAGATGTAAATGGCGTTAAGGTCAGACTCCCTAAAATGGCATAGTGATTGTACATATTTACTTTCTCTCCTTTAAATGTCATTAAAATGACAGTAAGATAATAAAGGCGCAAATCCACAAAGACAAAGAGAAAAGGAGAAGGGATAATAGCAGATAAGTGATTTTAACTGCAAGGTGTACATGAGATGGAAGAGCAGTCGCGTGTTTGGTTAGAAGAGGAAGGTATAAAGTCACTTTTGTGAGGTGACTACAAAGGTTGATACCAATAAGAGGCAATCTCTTCTTCCATAGAATCCCCCAAGTTCTCAGGACTTGGAGATCCCATTTACCTTTGGAGTGTAGGTAAATTAAAAACAGGACCACCTCTATCCGGACAAATACATGTGAATACTTTTTAAATACTCTTATAAATTTTTAAAATCTGTATGGGAAATATTATGTTCAGCACATATGCCCTAGTCCATTTTTCACCTACAGGCATTTTTATTAACGACAAACACAGACTATAAGTCATGGAATTGCTGGCATGTCCTGAGGAGAGACTCTACTCTGTAAGAAAAGAAAGGTACGCTGGCTCAGTAACTTGGTTCTCTAAAGTGATCTCTGTGCAGATCAGACACAGTTGTACTTGGCTTAACGAAGACTGTACAAAATCAAGGATTCTGGGATACAAGGCTTCTCATAATATTTACCACACAAGCTCTTGATTATTAATAGGTTTCCTGGATATATAAGGAAGCCCTGACCATCTGCCCCCAGAATTCAGCCAGCTCAGCATGTGTCCAACCAACCGTGAATTAGAAGCCAGTCTCATGTGCATTTGGGGAAGCAAGACAATTGTCCTAGCTTGAACACTCTGAATGAGCTAATTATGGAAGACTCACCAGGACAATAGCAGTGGTAACCTTTTGCAAAGAGCTTCCTGAGGTAACCAGTGTGAGTTTCCTCTTATAAATACTGCGTTTCTAAACTGACATTACAGCAGATAAAATAAAATCCAGCCTCAACCAAATTCAGTCAGTCTGTCTCCTAAGGGTGGTGCATTTCTTATGACCATGCCTGGATCCTTGTTCTTTAATGAATATGTGAGGTGAATAGAGGATGCAGAAATGGCAGAATAGATGGTAGAATATATATACGACTAATACATCATGTATTACTTGCTTCAAGGCCATCTTCCTTTACTATGACTTTAAATGAAAACAGGATCAGAGGGGGGAAAAACATGGGATTGGTTGAAATATGTATATGCAATGGTTAAACCAGACAATTACTGCTTCTGCTAGTGGGGCACTGAAATAAATTGAATGAGAGACTTTGGGCCTTGGTGATGTGATATGGTAGTGGGAAGGCATGGGAGAAGACATGGAGAAGAAGAGACAGGGATTGAAAATAAAGATTAATTAAAAATCGACATAAACAATTGGGCACCCAGCTCTTTTGCTCTACCCAGTTCTAGAATGGAAGTAGCTGGGGTTATAGTTCATTTTAACCAGGGCACAGCATCTGAGGACTAAATTAAACCACTCCAGAGAAAGGGACATCTATATATTAAAAATTGTGTTTTATCCTCAATAAAAAAGCTAATTCATCATATATTCAGACTACAGTAAACCCAACAATTGATAAGCTTTGACCTCTTATACAGAAAGTTCAATGATAGTTTTAATGTCTCACTCTTTTAAAATGATTCCCTTTATAAAACCATGGGAAGGTAACATTAAAGAAAACTTGGATGACCTTGGCTATGGTGATGCCTTTCTTTTTTTTTTCTTTTAAAGATTTTATTTATTTATTTTTAGAGAGGGAGGAGGGAGGGAGAAAGAGGGGAAGAGAAACATTGATGTGAGAGAGAAACATCAATCGGTTGCCTCTTGCACAAGCCCTGATTTGGAACCAAATGCTCAATCCAAGCATGTGCCCTGACCGGGAATTGAACCGCTGACCTTTTACTTTGCAGGACAGCACCCAACAACTGATCCACACCAGTCAGGTGGTGATGCCTTTACAGATGGAATACCAGACACAATCCATGAAAGAAATAACCAATAAGCTAGGTTTCATTAATTAAAATCTTCTGCTCTGTGACAGGTAATGTCAAGAGAATTAGAAGACAAGCCACATTCCGGTGTGAAATATTTGCAAAAGATACATCTGATAACGGTTTTTATCCAAACTATACAAAGAAAACTTAAAACTCAACAACAAGAAAGTGAATAACTCATTTAAAAATGGGCTAAGACCTTAGCAACTACCTCACCAAAGAAGATGCACGGTTGGAAAATAAGCAAATGAAAAGATGCTTCACATCATAGGTCATCAGGAAAGTGCAAATTAAAACAACGAGATGTCACTACACTCCTGTTAGGATAGCCAAAATCCAGAACACTGACACCACCCAATGCTGACAAGGATGTCGAACAACTGGAACTCTCATTCATTACTGATGGGAATGCTAGAGGGTACAGCCACTTGAGAAGACACTTTGGCAGTTTCTTATAAAGTTTAACATTCTCTTACCATGTGATTAAGCAATCCTGCTCCTTGGCATTTACGCAAAGGATCTGAAAACATGCTTACACAAAAACCTGCACATGGATGTTTACAGCAGCTTGCCAAAATTGAAAGTAACCAAGGTATCCCTCAGTAGATGAATTAATAAATAAACTGTGATGTATCCAGAACTCAGAGTATATCTTCCTAGATTCCCAAGTTCTGAGTATTTCTCATCATAAATTTTAAAAATGCAAACCATAGTATATTATTATAAACTATCAGGACATCAGTTTACAGAAAAATAAGCAGAATTATCTTATGAAGGACACTGGAGGTTCACGTTTGCCTCACATTTCTTAACTCCCTGGAGCAATTAAAACATTGTAAATTAAATTATCAACATATACTTATGGTACATTAAGTTCACTTGAATTTCCATATGGTTTTCCTTTTTATGTAGTGATTTAGTGTGAGATATATGGTAGAATCCACGGAATCGTGTAGACTGATGCTTAGTACCTTGTGTTCAATAAAGTTTAGAATAGGCCATCTGCCAACTCAGTATTATCCTCTGTGATTTTATGTAGGCTGGATCATATGTAATTCAGGAATGAATACTCTTCTGTTGGTCACATCACTATGTATCCTATATAATTTATAAACATTTATATCATCATTTTGTTATTTGGCAAAGTTTTGAAAGCACAATCTAACACAGAAGAATGAAATTGATAAGACAAAATAAAAAGAAGAATTAAAAAAATTAAGTAAACCTAGTTGAAATAAAGGAATAAAAGTAGAAATAAAAAAATATAAACTAACAAATGACTGCCATCCTAGCAGAAATATAACATTATATCTTTAAAAACAAAGGTACAACATGTTTCTGAGACTCTGCATGGCATATGAATATTAAAAAAAAAATGCTGCAAATAAAAAGCATCTTAAGTTTAAGGAATTAAAATCTGAGTCATTACATAAAGAGCAAAATTTATGTCCAAACATTTCCTTCCTGGGGTTTTTCTGGCCAGCATCTGAAATGTGAATATACAAGATTTATACCACAGACTATTATAATACCAATGAAGATTTCAGCATTTATAAAGCCAATAAGACCAGTTTAGAAGCTTGGTAAATATATTTATGGACACAATCAAGTAACAATCTGCATCGCAAACAAGAGTTCAGTATGAAATAACCTAATAAACTTTAAATGTAGGCAGATAATCTTACTTCCCAATTTAATAAGAGTTTAAACATCAGATTTAGAGAATTTTAAAAACAAACATTCACAAGGATTTTTTTCAATGTGTGCAATGAGTTCTTTAATAATTTCAGAGTCCATTAAATTATATTAACATAGACTTTAAGAATTCTTTTACAACAAAAGGCAGTTAAAAATTGGGAACATAAGCCATGTGAAAAGCAGAGCTAACTTAAGAATGAAGAACTGTCACTAGGAATATTTCAAAGCTATCCCTAGATCACACAGTGGGTTTTTATCAGTTGGTATTAGAAACCAAAGTTCCTGTTGTCAAGAACATTGTTTAAGTAAAACTGCTTTGTACTCATTTATAACCTGTGTGGTGGCAGAGGAAATTTCACATGTTTTTCAACTTTAATTTCTTCACCTTTTGGGCACTCAACAAAAGTATATTTCCCACCTTTCCTGGCAGTGTGGTGAGAGAGATGACTAAATTCTGAGAAATGAAATGTGGGTGGATGATGTACATCATTTATTCCCACCCCTTCCTGAATAGACCTCCTTGCTGCCCAGATGCCTTTCTCTGTGGAAAGGACAGCAGAACCAGTGGTGGCTGGGCGGTTCCTGTGTGTCTGCAGCCCCGTTTCCTGTACACCCTACTGCTCTGCTACCCACATTATACTCTAAGTGAGCAAGAAATAAACCTTTATTTTGTTAAGCTAAAGTTATTTTGAGAGTTGTTTGTCATTGAAGTTAGTAACTGTGGGAGGGACTCTGCCCGCAGGCTCCCCCCTCCCCCCATCCACCACGAATGAGAATAAGTCTACCAAGACATGATCTGCTTGGGGAGGAAAGGTGGCCGATCTCTCAAAGGAGAAGGAGCCTGTTCCTCAATGGGCTTTTATTGGGTTTAATTTGCATAGGAATACAGGTAAAGCTCAATCATTGTCAGGCAGTAAGGATCAAACAATAGATAACATTCAAAGAGCTCTGAGGGCTTATTCTGAGTCAGGGTCAGATAGCTAAAGGGCCATACAACTTTTGGGAAACAAACTCATTCTATGCTTGGACCCTTATCATTTAAATTGAAGTTATTCTTAGCAAAGCAGATTTCACAGGATTTTATGCGTTCTTTCTTAGGTCCGATCACCCCAGGGAACCTGCCCTTTCCAGCATAGGGCTGCACCCACCTCCAGCATTGTTTCAGGCTTAAGTTGGGCAGGGGAAGTAAGGTAGGAAAGAGATTAGGAGACTTCTTGCAGACAGAATGAGGACTCAGGCTGTGTCAAAGCTGAGAGGTGAGGGTTGATCACCCCCTTTTTCTATAGCCCCTGAAGTCCTGCCCTGAGGGCCCCTTCACGACCATGCCTGTCTTAGGTCAACCCTCCTTTGAGGACTCTTACCCGTCATTGGCTAACCAGTCATCCACCCGGGGCCAAGCAGAGTGAGGCAGCACCTCTTCCAGGGAGATAAGCTTTGTCTCCTTAGTGGCGTATGGTCCCAAGGTCTCTCACTTATCCTTAGCCAAAAGGGGTTACAGCTTCTGAAACCAGGCAGGGCAGGTCCCCAAAAGTAACTATCTCATTATTTTAATGGTTAACTAGTAACTATCTCATTATCTTATAGAAAAAATACTTTAAAAATGTTCATGGAAAATAAACACCTTAATACCCACTATGCTGGTTATAAGCAAAAAGATGGGCAATAAAAGGTATTGTCAAAAATGTGGAGAAACTGGAATCCTCATATGCTCTGGTGCAGCTGCTATGGAAGGCTGCTTGGAAGTTCTTCAAACATTTCAATATGGAGTTGCCACACGACTCAGCAATCACACTGCTGAGTATGTATCCAATTAAAAAATATGTCCATAGAAATACTCAGAAATGTTTGTAACAGCATTATGCATAATAGCCAAAAAGATAAACTAAATGTTGTATATTCATACACTGGAATAGTATTTAGCAATAAAAATGAAGTATTCAACTATGTTACAATATAGATGAACCTCAAAAATATTATGCTAAGTGAAATAAGCCATCATATATAAAATATCTAGAACAGGCAACTGTAGAGAGAGACTAGATTAATGGTTAATTTGGGATAAAAACAGTGTAGGGGAGGGAAATGGAGAATGGCACCTAATAGGTATGTAGTTTCTTTAGGGGAAATGGAAAGAAAATGTTTTAAAATCAGATTGTAGTGATGGTTGTTCACTAAAACATTGAATTGCATACTTTAAATGGGTAAATTGCATAGTACATGAATTCCATCTCAATAAAACTCTTTTAAAAAGGAAGAAAGGAGATGGGGAACATTGTCAATGATCTGGATGATGAGCTGCTCACTGAAATACGTCATGTTGCAAAGCTAATGTTGATTTCTCTTTTTCTTAACAGAAGGTTTAGAATTAGGGGTTTTCTCACTTCAGTTATTCTTTTCTGTGGGAATTTCTCAGGTGGGAAACCTGAGGGGGGTGGGGAGAAAAAAGTAGGATCTCTGTTAAGAGAAAATATACTCACTGACACTGTCCAGAAGTTAAGGCTTAAGAGTGAGTTGCAGCTAGTGAGTATTTTATTTTTTGTGGCAGTGAACACGTTGTATGCGGGTAATTTATCTTGCTCACAGGTGGCGTGGGCCAATTTTGCTGATTTTTTGCGCAAATGGCAATGTTCAGTAAAATTATGATAACTTTAGTTTTACACAACGAAACTTTTTGTGATTTACTATAAAATGTATACTGAATTCTTTTTCTTTAATACATGTCCCGTGCTCTACTACCAGTCAACGTAAAATGTAGAAGTATGTTTCCCACATACAATGTGTGAATAATGGGTTTATGTGTAGCATTGGTAAGATTGGAATTTAATTACCAAATTCTTTGTTTTTACCTTTAAATCTTCAATTTGAGTATAGCACTAATGGCATTTGGGGATGCCTAAGGAACAGTGGCAATATTCCAAGAATTTGAATTGGTGACTAGTAGTTAAATAAAGGGGTTTCTGACACAGAGTTGAAAGCTGTTATTGAAACTGGCATGACATAGCTTTAAATTGGACTGACACAGAAATAAATATTAACCAAATGTTTTTCTAAGAAATGGGATTCTAAAATAGGATTATATTTTTCTAAGTAATAAACTTTGATCACATTAAATATATATGTAATGTGAGTGTAATTCTGCACACAAACTACATAGACTTATGAAAATATTTAGATACTAGAAAATGTGTTTTATCGGGCAGGTCCTATTGTTTTTCAAAGATAATCACTTTCTTTAATAGGGTAAATTAACACGGGTTTAGCCACTCAGCTAAGAAGTGATGAAATTAGAGCCTTTAATGGAATTTACCGTACAGATTAGAATGTTATAGGCAGATTCTGAATATGGTTGTTAACAGTTCCTCCCTTCCCTATATACCCATGCCTGCTTCTCCTGTCAAAAAGTGAAGTCTGTTTCCCACCCTTTGAACATGGCCAGGAAATGTGACTTGCTTTGACACTGTCCGTAGCTTTTAAGGAACTTGCCAGCTTCTGCTTTTGCTCTGTTTGGTGAAGTGAATTGCCATGATGTAAAGAACCTTGAGCTAGACTGTCATTTTTTTTAACCTGAGCTCGTAGAAAAACTTTTTTTGCAATTTTTAAAAATCGTTTAGTTACAGTTTTCAGTCTATTTCCCTGTTGCTCTCCCCTTCTCCATTGCCCCCAACTCCCACAGTCAATCCCCTATTAAATGGTGAGACAGGAAGTAGAAAGAGAAAGCCCACACTGAGAAGCACTGGACACCAGGCTTGTGAATGAAGCTTTCGTGGATCTTCCAGGCTATTGCAACTGCTATCTGAATGCAGCTGATGAAATGCCCCGACCCAATGCAAAGCAGAGCTGAAGAACCACCCAACTGAGCACTACTTGAGTTTTTAACCCAAAGATTCATAAGAAATAATAAAGCATTGCTGTGTTGTTTAAAGCTACCATGTTTTGGGTGTTATTACCCAGAATTACATAACCAGAAAAAAATGTATACCAGAAATAAGTTGTCACCGTAACAAAATCCTAAAATACGTGCTGATGGCGTCATTGGGCATGGGGGGGTTAAAGCATGAGGAAAAGTGAGGAGATTGTTCATGGGGGGTTGGAATACATTGAGAAAATTACACTTGGAGGATAAAGAAAGGATATACCCCTGCTGTAATATAGAAGATAAAAAGTACAGAAGACAAACCAAATGAACATGTCAATCTGGTTAAAGAGATTTCCAGACAGCATGTATCGAGTACGTGATTATAGCTAATACCGGGTAGGGCGTAAATCATACCTTGCTGAGCACCACCTAAATTCCTAACCTACAGAATTATAAGAAAAAATAAACCGTTGTTGCTTCAGGCCACAAAGCTTTGGGGTTATTCATTACATAGCAATAATAACCAATACAGACCATCAACAAAGCCCAACTAGAAGAATAGTTTCAGAATGCTGGTCCCCAAGATCGGTCTTCCAAAACAGACGCATACATGCACACCCTCTAAGTTGCAAACACCACCAAGTACTTAAAGTTGCAAAACAACAATAATAACAAAACATAAAACCTTACAAGAGGGAAAGAAATTGTGCTTTTGTTAGTTCATATCCATAATCATGGTTCTTAGGTGATTTGTTCATAACAAGCTCTTTCCCATTCTTCTCTTTTGAAGAAATGTGGAAAAGTATTTCAGGAACTGTTCTTGCCCAGACACATTCTGGGGGCCTGTGAGGCAGCTTGACCTGCTTTAATTTCTTGTGGAAATCTTTTTGATTGTCTGTGTTTTACTTTGAGAACAGAAGGAAGGGTTGTATGATAGGTACCCCTGGATCTTTTTTCCTTGGGCAAAATAATGTGCCCAGGATTTGTTTCTGGCAGTTGTACTATCTAAATGAGTGTCCTAGATAATGATCATAATTTTCTCTATGATTGGTCTCGCTAAAAGAGAAAACCAGAAGTTAAAGGATTTCTCTAGTATTCTCTAACTTATAATTTATCCTGAAAGCTAAAATAAAAGCATATCCCAGATGACAGCAGTAACCCTTTTCCATCAGATGTTCCCGTATTTTAAATCTCATAGTTGTACAGTCTAAACTGTATATGCCTATTCTGGAGAAAAGAATTGACTCAGTGTTAGCATTTGTCACCACGAACTCATTTCTGACTGTGAAATTATTTTTAAGTTTTAAAAATGAGTACATGGAAGAAGAAGGAAGAAGAGTAGGGAAAGAAGACACTTAGGGGAAAAGATCCAAATACTCTGCTTATTCTTTTTCACTTCATGTTTGCATTCATTTAAACAAAAATTTGGTCTGGTGATTTTTTACTCCACAGTCTAATTCAGGGGTCCCCAACCTCTGGGCCATGGACCAGTACCAGTCCAGGCCTGTTAGGAACCGGGCCACACAGCAGGAGGTGAGCTCGAATGTAATGCACTTGAATTATCATGAAGCTATCCCTCTACCCCCTGTCCATGGAAAAATTGTCTTCCAGGAAAACAATCCCTGGTGCCAAAAAGGTTGCGGACCACTAATTGCTGTTGGAAAATTAAAAAACTCACATCTCCTCAGACTGGTCTAATAGAAAGGAAAGGCTGTGAGAAATAGCCCATGTTGTATTCTTGCTTTCTCTTTTCTATTTATTTATAAACAGAATATAAAACATATTTCAAAAACATATAATGAATAAATTTTTAATATAGATGAAAGCTACTATTACATAACATGGTGCATAAGTTGTTCTTACCCATTAATGTTAATACTACTTTAATATTTAGTAAATATATATTTTAGGTGATGCAGTTTTGGAAAATATAGTGTCTATGACAAAGTAACACTTGAATTAGAAAATATAGAAAATCAGACATCAAAAAAACAGGAGTCATCAATTGCAAAAGTTTACCAACAGGAAAAATGGATTTTCTAACAGAAAAGTGGCTTATAGAGGCTCTTTTATTGGAGTGTCAGGACATTTAATTATTTTGAAAAATGCACAACTACTTTTACCAAATGGAAGATATGAAAAACTATTAGGCAGAAAGAAATTTGTTAAATGTGATACTTTTTAGCTGAATATGAACAGTGGCATAGATTCTCTTAGACCCAGCTCAAAATGGCTATATTGCCAAGTATTGGACTAACAATTGAAAATATATTTGGATGATTTGTAGCACAAACACATTTATAGATGATGATGCAATGTCCTACATCAGTATTTGTTCTCTGAACTCTAAGACTATAAGCAAGATAATATTCTTTGATTCAAGAGCATCTTCTTATATTTGATATTATTTACACTCTTCTTAAATCATATAACAGAGGACAGAATACAGAATTTTTAGAGGAATTAAAAACAGGATTCATAGGGAAGAAACATTCTTGATGAATGTGGTTCAAGGAAGAGAAAACTCAAGTAGGAACATAGCAGGAGATGAAAGGAAGGCAAAATCATGGAAAATAATACATACAATATTTTTGTTCAACATGGCTACCTTGAGAAAAAAAATAACAATATACAAACATACGCACAAATTTCCTCTGTAGCAAATAAGTATAGAAGTTGAGCAGCAATGGTGGTTCATGGGTATTCATAGACATACAAGGGGGGGCACCAAAAAAACCAGAATTATTTTCTGGAAGGAGGGCCCCTTATAGTACAGGCTTCCCCTGCCAGGTGAGTGTTCTAGGAACCCATCTGCGTCAGTGTGCCAGCTGGCATTGTTGTGAGAGGCTGTGTTCAGCTTCAGTGAATTTTTGTTGAAGACTCTTTCAAAGCATTTGCCTGTTTCATGATGGGGGACTTACGAGAGCACCTGCCACACCACGCTGAGTGTGCAGCAGTTTTTGACCCCAAACAGTGTGATCCCTGTGCCCCACCCTCCCTATTCATATGATCTTGCCTCTAGTGACTCTTTTTTGTCCCCTGGGTAAAAAAACTGCTTAATACAAAAGGTGAAACAAAAAAACGGCAGAAGCACTGAAAGGCATCAAAATTGACGAGTTCAAAAACTGTTTTGAGTAGTGGAAAAAATTGTCTCATTAGGTGTATTGCATCAAATGGAGAATGCTTTGAATGTGACTGGCATTTAAACATGTAAAAATAAATACTCATTTTTTATAAATAAATCATGTTTTTTGCATCCCCCATAGATGAGTGTAAATCATAGAAAATAAACATACCCAAATGTAACCAATAGTCTCAGCCTCTTCGCCATTAATATCTAGAGGATAAAGAAACTTTAAAATATAGCAATGATGAAAAAACACCTTATTAATATCTTGGAGAATAAGAGCTAATGGTGTGCAGCAATAGAAAGCTAGAAAAGCAAGGATTGGGAATAATACATAAGACAGAAAAGGTGTAAGGGAACCAACTACAAATGGATTAGCAAAACAAGGCAACCTAATGCCTGAAGAGCTGTGAGAGTATTCATTTGGAGATTTTGAAGGGATTTTCAGGGAGCCTCAAAAGGATTGGTTCAGATGTTTTAAAACTTTTATACGATGGCTGCATATTTTAGGTCAAACTTTTTCCTGTGATTTATTCTCACAGCAAAGTGAAACTAAGATGCTCATGGTAAGAATATAAAGGTTTTCCTACCTACAGTTCTCTTAAGAGCAGCCTATTGGAGGCCTTTGAATAATTTAAGCTTATGGAGAGACTTTTATAATAAATTGTGTTTTTCATGTTAAAAAGAAAACTTCAAAAGAAGGTGTAACATAATTGAGATATGATAAATTTGACAGTAAGTGTCATTATCAGAGTTCCACTGACAGCTTTTCAAGCCAAAAAAATATTCTTCCTACATAGACGCAAACCTCTTATGGTGTTTAAACAATTTTACCCAATGTATTAATATTCTATAACTGCCCCTTCATTCTGAAGGTTACCTAAGTGAAATGGTTTTCATGATATTTGGGCTTTTAATCTTTTGAACAAAGATATTCAATATAGAGAAAATAAAAAAATTAAAGGATGAGATGAAAGATTAAAAATATGAAAAGACGGTCTTATGTTTGCTTTCTACACGCCAATGCTTCACCTTGCGTGCACACTAGACTGAACACCCTCCACTGTGAATAACATTGCTGCAAGTCATGTGAAAAGCGGATTCATCCATGTCACTCAAAGCTTTCCTAAACTTAGCATAAAACCGAGATATGTTTTCCAAATGAATTATTCTTATTTTTAGCCTTCCCTAAAAATAGAGCATCACTTAATTGAGCAATAACCTCTACATACACGATGCTAAATTTATCTACTAAAAATTTTAATTCTTTCTTCTTAGAGCTTTTTGGATATCTGAGTTTTGTTTTATAAATAAATAATTTGTGCAAGTGTCCAATAAAGCAACAAAAAACACTTAACAGGAATTATGTATAATATGTTAGCAAGTAAATCTTGAAATGAAAAATACATAACTAAAAAAGCATACTAAAAAAGAGTACAAAAGAAAACGAGACCCAACTGAAATTATGTAAAGAAAATCTGAAATGGGACAGATTCTCATTTTCACATAGCACACGTGACTTCAAAATGTCGAGGGGATGGAGTTAATCCGAGGGAGAGAGAGTTAGGAAAAAGGGTTGTGATAAAAATTTGGCTCCGTTGAGCCAACTTTCCCACAAGTTGTGTCTTACAAGGGGTAAAAATTAGTAAAAGTTGAATTTTTAAAATTCATGCTCTCTATATAATTTCTAAATTGGATATACTATTATGAATACTACACTTTGCAGCTCTGAGCACAAAAGGTCAAAGCAGCTACCAGAAGTAAAACAAAAGAAAATAAGTAAATCCATCAATTCTGGGGTTTAAGTTGCATTGAGTGGTTCACTAATCTGGTGAAATCAACCAATTGATTCAACATCATTTGACACAATTTTAGAATATAAAATATGGCCCACCAGTTTATTAATTTTTTAATCACTCATAAGACCTATTGAGGTAAGTGTTCCATTATATATTGTCATTTCCCAAATTGAGAGAGTAAATGAAGTCATTTAATTATTGTTGCTCCCAGCCAGTCCTGTCTTTTGCCTGACTTGCCTCTCTGACCTCACAGTACTAATCAATATATCTAGGAAAATCATCCATAAAGTCAGAATAATTCTCTAAAATAATCACTGCATTATCACAATATATTCCCTGTATTTATTAATATATTCATTCAGCAAATATTTATTGGCATTATTGTGGTTCTAGCACTTTATCAGATGCTGGTCTTACACATGACCAGCCTCACAGTGAAATCTGGGTAAGTAAAGAGGCAAAAAGGTAAGTAACACATGGAATAAAAATATGTAGTAATAGGGTGAGTACAGTTTAGAAAACTGAGAAAATTCTAGTGGTAAGGTTGTACAAATACATAGTTAACTAAAGGAATGAGCAGCTAAAATATTATGGAAATAAGATTTGGAGAAAAGCACACAAAATAAATATCTGAAGATATCAGACTGAGTCAGGACGCTGCCACTTACTGCTGTATGACCTTGGACAAGTAACTTAAAATTTCAGGTTTTGATTGATTATGCTGGAGAAAATAAACCCTACTTGCCAAGCTTTTTCTAGAAAATGAATAAAGATTTCTGTTTTCTATAATGGTGGAACCATCATTTGGAACAATTTTCCACTCAAGAAACCTAGAAATGTTTTCCAAGCCCAGGTCTAGGGAAAGACAGCTGAGATAGAAGCAAGTCTGACATTCGGGGATGATTTTTCCCCAGGAGAGGTTTGCCAGTCTGGAAAAAGATCAGTGAAAGTCTGAGCACCTAAGAAGTTGTATTGACATATTCCCAGTGTTATAAGAGCGAAAGTCCGGTACAGAGCTAGCCAAAGTGTGGGTTATGACAAATCCCATGTGCTTTGTGTTAGGACCCTGAAAGTTGCATCATACAAAAAAAAAAAAAAAAAGGAAAATAGAAAGTAGAATTGTCCTAGTAGAGAATGAAACCCAGTTTCAAAAACATCTAATACTAAAGTTGGAGAAGGTAATTGCTAATTTTAGGAGTCCCTGAGCATCTGCTGGAAAACAAATCTACCAATCTTACTGATAAATCATATCTAGAAACAAATGTTTTAAATAAAGAAACCAATGGGGAGGAATTGGGACAACCGTACAGGAACAATAAAAAAATTACAATGCAAGAAATGCAATAATTGATAAATAATAATTCAAGAGTAAGCTTGAATACACACAAACTCTATGTTTTGTGTACTAACATCTATAAATCCACTTTTCCTATGCCCTGTAAATGAACTCTAAAGATACTTGAAGATTCTGGAAAATAACTGTGAAGTTAAGTAAAAAATGATAAATTTTGGGAGGTATAATACACAATATCTTTTATATTGTGATTGTGAGAGATTGTAATCATTTGGAAGAATCCAGCAAGGTTAATTGGAAAACATGACATTGGACATTGACACTAAAGGAAGATTCAGCTTGACAATCAGAGAGAGGTTCAGAGTACCTTCCAATAGAAAATGAAAAAAAAAAATGAGAGTACAAATGAGAAGTCAATTGATGTCATAGAGAATGGACTGAGGAGACTGAACAGTTTGCTTTGCAATACATAAAAATTTCTTTGAAGAGTATAATGGGAATTGTGGACAAATGGGCTTACAAGAAATGTGAGTTAACAGAAACGGAGAGACCAATTAGAAATCTATTGCTTTTTTTTCCAGGTAAGAGTAAGTGCTCCGATTGGAATAGTGGTAATGGAGACTGAATTCTTTAAGCCAGTGCAGTTGGAAAACATTCCCTCGAGCAGGTTTGCAGCTCTATTATTAATAAGTAGAATAGTGAAAATTTTGATTTTCTCATGGAAAGGTTAGAAAAAGTAGCCTATCTGTATAGTAATTCCCTAAGCACAATTTTAGTGACAACCAAGAGACCAGTCTGAATGAATTTAAGTTCCAGTCTAATATTCCTAATATCGTACATATAAACATAGTTCTGCCCTAGTTTTTCTCAGTACAAGGGACTTCTTGGTTTACTAGTGTCCATCACAATTTAGAAAATTATTCCAACCCACAATATTAGTTTAATTCCAGTAACCTAAAACACATAAATCTTGGAGTTTGCCTAGGAGCCATAAAGGATGAGGTATCTGAAAAAGGGCTAAATGAGAGGGATATTTGCCTCAGACTTCCTAGAATTATAGCGAAAAAGACAGCAATGATTTTCCATTTCAATGGGAATCTTTCAAATGAATAAATGCTGTCTTTTCTGATGGTATCATTGCTACAGTTATTGAGGATTTCAGTGTTAGAAACAATTATACTGTCCTGACACAATTGGAAATAATGAAATGGTGAACCAGATGGGATCTTGGTTTAAAAAATAGACTATGAGGTCTATCCAGAAAAAGTCCAACCATTGTTAATATAATGAGAATGGTTCTCACGACATCAATGTAATTTCCTAGCAGCCAAGGGAAGTGGACTGGAATGCACAAGCATGAACAGTGACATTTTCACTGTACTATTCGGTGGGGGTGGTAGATGCCGTTGTGTGCTGACATCTACCACCCCCACTGAGTAGTACCTGTGTACTGAGTAGTGAGCATGTGTACTGTGTGACCATTGCATTAAAAATGACTGAGTAGAGCAATGAATGTGCGTTAAATTTCACTTTAAGCCTGAACATTACTCTGTGGAAACTATTCGGATGATTCAGAAGGCTACCACTATGGGCAACTGGTGATTGGCAGCTTCATCACAACAACCCGTCCACTCATGCATTACATCTTGTACAGTTCTTTGGCAAAACATCAAACAACCCCTACATGTGACTCAGCCCCGCTACAACCTAGATTTGGTGCCCTGTGACCTCTGGTTGTTCCCCAAACTAAAATCACCTTTGAAAGGGAAGAGATTTCAAACTGTTGATGAGATTCAGGAAAATACGGTGGGGCAGCTGATGGTGATTAGGATAGCTGTGTGAGGTCCCAAGGTGCCTTCTTTGAAGGGGACTGAAGCGATATCTTGTATCTTCAATAAATGTCTTTATTTTTCATATTACATTACTGGATACTTCCTGGACAGACCTCATTGTATATCAAGATATATTTTTAAATAACAGTAAATGTGTGTATGGGCACATGCATATATATGTGTATACTTACATGCATATATACACATATATTCAGAGTAAATATATATTTTTGCTTTAGGTACAGTTAGGTATTAGTGATTTTTATTGATATATAATTGACATAAAGTATTATATTAGTTTTAGGTGCATAATTTAGTGATTAGATATTAGTATATATCATAAAATGATTATCACAATAAGTCTAGTTGACATCTATTAGCATACATAGTTACAGATTTTTTCCTTGTGATCAACACTTTTAAGATTTACTCTCTTAGCAACTTGCAAAGGTATTGTACACTGTTGGTAGGAATGCACATTGGTGTAGCCACTTAGGAAACCAGTATGTGGGTTACTTGAAAAAATTAAATACAGAACTACCATATGATCTAGCAATTCTACTTCTGGGTATTTATCCAAAGGGAACAAAAACATTTACTTGAAAGATATCTTTACCCCATGTTCGTGGCAGCATTATTTATAATAGTCATGACATGGAAGTAACTCAAGTATCTACTGATGAATAAATTGGTAAAGGAAATGTGGTATTATGTACAATGGAATATTATTCAGCCATAAAAAGAAGGAACTAGTGATATTTTTATTGATTTAAAGAATTAATATTATTCACATTATTACTCTACCAACCACACTCAAGCAGGTATTACTTTTGCTGGACCCTGTATATACCAGTATTCATTCATTTAAAATATTTACTGAGTTTCTGCAAAACCATATATCAAATACTTTAGGTACAGGAGATACCACCTGGCCATCACTAGCCTGAATTCTATTGGGAGATGCAGGAAATACACAATCACCTAAAAGTATACCTAACATTAAAATTATGATGAATGTTAGGAAACAGAGATAAATGCTATGAGAGAGCAAAGGGGCATTTGACTGGCTGAAGTTGGATAAATGAGTTATAATCTAAAGAAGAATAGGAGATAACTATTTCAAAGGTCAGAGAAATAGAATGTCAGCCAGAGGGAAGAGTATGTGCAAAAGCCTTGGGGTAAGGTCCAGCAAGGCCACTTCCAAGAAAAGAAAAGGCCACTGTGGATGGAGCACAGAGATCTGAAGTGATGGTTGTCAAACTGCCGTGCATGGGAATTTTCTAGAGGGCTGAGTAAAACGCACACTGTTGGCCCTCCCACTCCGCATAAGTTTCAGGAGGTCTGCCTGGGGTTTGAAAATGTGCATTTCTAACAACTTCCTAGGTGGTGTTTACTTGCTGTTCTAAAACTCATATTTAGGAAACAATGAATGTAGAGGAAATCTGGTATAACATGAGGCTTAGAAGGATCCAGATCACTTAAACTTTAGAGGACACATTTTAAAAATGGGTTTTTTTTATTCTAAAAACAAGGGTAGCATTAAAGTTTTTTAAGTGTTGCATGGGCATGATGCAATATATATTTGACTACATCATTTGATACTGGCATGATACATGAATAAAAGCTCTGGGAAGCAGGAAGCTGTTGTAATGCTCCAAGTAAGGGCTGATAGTAGCTTGAGTTATGATAGTAGTGATGAAGTTAGAAATGTATATGTCAGGAAGGTTTTCTGACCAATTGGATATGGGTGGTAAAGGAAGAGAGGGACCAAGGATGACTCCTACATTTCTGGTTCTCGTAACTGAACGGTTGAAAGTGTTCTGCACTGAAGTAGATAAAAAAAAAAAAATCACTTAATTTATTTTTGATCAAGTGAAGTTGAAATGCCTTTGGGATATCTAAATGAAGATATTAAGCATGCAGTTTTGATCTACCAGTCCAGAGGTCTGAATGTTTAGAGACGTAACACATATAATTGTTAGTCATTTGCAATGTGGTTGTCATGAAACTAAGTTGCTAGAAAGAGAGTGTAGAGGAAGAAAAGAAAAAGGACTTGGAATGAAACTAGAGGAACTCCCCCATTCACCAGCCAAGTAAAAGTGATGAGCCAACAAAGGAGAGAGGGAAAATTGCCAGAGATGTGGAGAGAAACCAGGAGTGTGTGATGCCTCAAAATTCAAGGGAAGAAAAATGTCCAGTAATATGAAGATTTTTCATAAAGTGTATCAAGTGATGGAAAAATAGCATAGGGTAGTAGCAGTAGAGGAAATTGGGACCAAGAGAGATTGATCAGTATCAGAGAAATAAGCGTGATGGAAAGCAGATGGGACGATCCTATTCCAAGGGAGAGTTAAGGACAATGGATCTTGGAAATGTTAAACTTTGTCCATCTCTCTCCGCCTCACTCTCTCTCCACCCCCTCCCCAACATACAAACATGTATGCACATGTAAACACAGGCACACACTTTAATTTTGCTGGTGTCAAAAGATAACTTGTTTGAAATTGTATTTTATTAATGGTTTAGTTGAATCTTTTTAATGTACTACACATTACCCATTTGCATTATTCTTTTTGTGTGTAAATTGCCTAATAATATCCTTAGTGTATTATTTTCTAATAGAAGTACTCAATTTTTATTGTTTTGTGAGAATATTACATATATATATAAAAGATTTTATTTATTTAGTTGCAGAGAGAGGAGAAGGGAGGGAGAAAGAGCAATGTATGGTTACCTCTCACTTGGCCCTCATTGGGGACCTGGCCCGCAACCCAGGCATGTGCCCCGACTGGGAATTGAACCAGGACCCTCTGGTTCCCAGCCCACGCTCAATCCACCGAGCTATACCAGCTGGGCAGAATATTATATATTAAAGCTACTTGTTTATGTTTATTCATATTACATTTTTTAACTTTTAATTTATCTTTGATTATTTATATTGCACGATTCCTAAAAATGTCATTTAA
This sequence comes from Micronycteris hirsuta, assembly GCA_004026765.1. Classification (NCBI taxonomy): domain Eukaryota; kingdom Metazoa; phylum Chordata; class Mammalia; order Chiroptera; family Phyllostomidae; genus Micronycteris; species Micronycteris hirsuta. The sequence goes on from PVJI01015597.1 coordinate 38,027, forward strand.
TCAACACTGTCCATCCTGTTCTTTTGACCTCTGACTTTGGTGCCAAGCTAAAAACACTTTTCCCACATCAAAATCATATAAATATTCACAAATCCCCTGAACATTTAATACTTTATTTTTATCTTTTGAGATTAGAATTCAGCTTGTTTTTATTCCAAAGTATGTGATAAAATCTTGCTCATTTTCCCTCCTAAATGCTTAACTAGTTTTTAAATACTATATTTTTAAACATCTGTTTGAAATGTGCAAAAGGTAATGTCAAATGCTGAATCTGCTTTGTCTCTTTGAATTTTTCTGTGTTCAAGTCAATGTGCCGATGCTTTTGGAAGACCCCACTCAGGAAAACTGGACTCCATTCAAAACTTGTACATTCCAGTATATTTTTTTCTCTTATCCCAAATGAAGTACTAAATTTACCTTAAATACACACACACACACACACACACTAGAAAGTTGACCTAGATTGTAGTTACCCATCTGTTTAAAGAAATGTGCTACATGGAAGATTTTGTCTTTCAGTTCTAGTTATCCATGAGCAATTCAGAACGTATGTAAGGATATATTTGGACTCTTGGTGGTTTTAGAAATTACTTTTCTTCTTCAGAATACTTTTTGTAGCTAAATAACACCCTGTTCATTATGAAATAAGGATGTTTTAATTCCAAAAGTACAATACAAAGGATATATTTTTAGCAGTCCTACTTAGAAAGACATGTTACAGTCACAGTTTTGTTTATTTCCCCCTTTAAAAGGTATGGTATTTGAAATTACATGAAAATAATAAATAGATGCTTGCATAAGATCCAAGAATGATGAATCTGTGTGGAGTAGAATGTAAAAGCCCACCTCTTTTGCCCTTCCCCCTACTTGGTTATATATGTAAAGTTCTTCATGACTAATATGTAGATAAACCATTTGCTTTTTGTAATTTTTTTAAAGTGAAATCAATAGGAATAAATTTTTCACTCAGCAATGTATCTTAAGGATTTAATAACTGAGTTAGGCTGTGTACCTTATTTCTTATGCCCACATAATATTCTAGAGTAACATAATTTAGCTAAAGCTGTAAGACAATATTGATGGGTTTTAGATTTGTTTCTACATTATAATGTTGCAACGGACATTCAAAGATAATGAACTTTCTTCCTGATTGGTCTCCCTGAGGCCGTTCTTGCTCCTCAGTGTTCCGTAGCACAGTAGCCGGCTTGCCCCTGCGAGACCCTTGTCTGAGCATAACATGCGCTGTCAGTCCTAGGATGGCCGACAGCCCCTGTTGTCTGGACTTTCATGGCCTCCCTCACTCATCTCCTTCTTTCCTGCTCCTCGCTCAGCTGTGTTGGTGTTTTTTACATTCATTGAGCACGACAGTCATGTTCCAGGCTTAGCACCTTTACCCATACTGCATGGAATGCTTAGTCATCTGATATCTAAATGTTTAATTGTTTTTCTTCTGGAAGTTTTTCTCAAATGGTATCATGGTGAGTCCTTACTTCACCATCCCATCTAATATCTCAACACATGTCCTTAGTCATCTGTCTTCTCATTTTCTTCAGTGTTATTTTTCTCCTTAGCACTTACTACCTCATGTAGTATAGGTAATAGACGTGTCTTATTCATCTTGTTCCCTGTCTGTTCCGCCCAGGCAGGGGCAGAGATTTGTCTGTTTTATTTCTGCTGTATCTTTTCTGTATCCATATCCTCCAGAAACACTCCTAGTATATAGTTGTCATTCAGTGTATGAATTTTATTCATTTGTGTGCATTTTTCTATAAAACAGATTCCTAGGAGTGAAAATTTCAATATGAACAGTATAGTCATTATAAATTCTGATGGCCCAGCAGTGCACTGCCAATTATGTTTATACCAATAGTTATGGGAGTGACCATTTCTTTGCCAAATATGGATATTTTAAATCATTTTAATGTTTATTTAATAAATATAAATTATATTCACTGTTAAATACTTGATTACTCATGAAGATAATTGTTTCATATATACTTTAACCCCTTTTTACATATTACATTAACTGCTTATTTACTTGTCGTGGGGATTTCGTCCCAGCCGAAACCCGTGGGTGACCGTAACCGAATGCGTGAAAGAATCTCACACTGAGACACGCGGGGGAAAGGAATCTGGGGCCACGTGGCTTGATTCCTCTCATCCCAGGAAAAAAGCCTCGAGCGTGGCTTAGCCGGGTTTTTATTGGGAAGCCCCAGACACAGCAAAATGGGAATGGCTATTCATTAGCTATGCAAGATGTTCTGGGAAACCATTAGCATAATCCCTTGGTTCCGGGGGAAGGGTCCCAGCAAGTTAACAAGTCCTAGGAAGTAAGTTAATCCAATTTTCCTTAAAGGAATTCCTTTTTCCAAGAGCATGATTTTTACGCAGGCCCGCACGGGAGTGTTAATTTCCACAGAGCTGAGCTCGAGACGTGGAAATTCCCAGGGGGTTACGTTGTTTTTTTGTTTTTTTTTTTTTAATTTTTTAACTATATTTTATTGATTACCCTGTTACAGTTGTCCCATTTCCCTCCCTTGTTGCCCCCCACCCCCTTAACCCCCCTTTCCCCACCCTTTAGTTTTGTCCATAGGTCATACACATAAATCCTTCTGCTTCTGCACTTCCTATACTATTCTTAACCTCCCCCTGTC
>PVJI01015598.1:0-40652 GCA_004026765.1 Micronycteris hirsuta
CAGGACCAGGTTAAAGTAATATTCAGGGGTCAGCAAGCCAGAATTTTTTAAGATACACCTTTGCCAAATTCCTATTAGAGAATTCCCATCCCACAGACATGATCCACACTTGCTCACACAGGAATCACACGGAGCTGTGCTCAAAACGTGTAAATTCTCAGGACTGCGTGTTTACACGTGTGTGGAAATCACTGCCACAAATTATATTAGGATAAAATGAATCAAAACTCAGTACTTATACAATTAATTCAGACTACCTGTGTGGTACAAAGAAGTAAAATATCCTAGGGAGAAAAATTAATCTAAAATGGTTTCAGATTGGTAGGACCCCTTGTGACTGGCATAGCAAAATTCATACTGTCTCTAGAAAAAATGCAAATCTAATCCAGGCCAGCAGTATTTATATAATGTCTTGGTTTGTGCAATAAAAGCAATTTCCAAGATGTTAAAATGCTTTTTTTAAAAATGCCTCTCAATTATAAAATTTGGTATATCTCTATATTTAATCATATTCTTTGCTATTCTGAGATAGCCACCTTACTATTTTGTTAGAATAATAAGCCAATCTAATATCTAATATCAAAAATATATGTGTATTTTCCCAATAACGTTCTGTAATGGATACTTCTCTATCTTCATCTCCCTGTATCATTTAAAATGTTTTCCATTCAATCTGTCTTGAAACTCATTTTCTTCTTTGGTTTCTCTAGTGTTTTTCTTTTGTGGAAGTCCTCTATTTGTCTGCTTCTGAGTTTTTCATAGATCCCTTCTCTGTCAGCTGGTCTTTCAGCACTGCTGTTCCTTCAAGTTCTAGCTTCAGCCACTGTCACCCCCACTCCACATATATAAGCTCATTGCTTCCAATGTTAATAGAACTCAAATTTCTGTGTCCAGCCAAGACCTTTTCTCAAGTTCTCTTTTAAGACAACAAACTCTATATATCAGAGTAACCTCAAATCTAAACACTTCTCAAACAATACTCATTCCTCCATTTCAAGGTGATTTCTTCTGAATGTCTGGTCTTTGTCACCTCTTTCAACACTGAACTGAATGTTCGGATCAAACTAGAAAAGTAAGTCATTTTTAGTTTTCTTTTCTTTTATCTCTTCTACAATTGATTTACTGAAAATCTTAAGTAAATTAAGATTCTTTATTAGAGTGTTTATTATATTATTATTTATATTATTCTTTATTACAATGTTCCTTATATATGACCCAACTTTTCCATTTCTCTATCTTGTGACAATATCACTTATTCCCAAACTATTGCAGTTACTTCACTGTCTTTCTCTGCCCCCAGTTTCAGACCCTTGTGTTTATAACCCACAGTATTATTGTATGAGTTCCCTAGAGATTCCAGAACAAATTGATTGCCACAAAGTAAGTGGCTTAAAAACAGGAATTTGTGTCATCTCATTGTTCTAGAGGCCGTAAGTACAAAATCAAGGTGCCGGCAGGGTTGGTTCCTCCGAGGGCTATGAGGGAGATTCTGTCCCTGACTCTCCCCTACTGTCTGGAAGCCCCAGGCATTTCCTGACCTGTAGATGGCATTCCATCTGCCTCTTCACATCACCTTCCCTTTTTATGTGTCTGTTTATGTCTAAATTTCCTCTTTTTGAATGTACAGCAGTCCTGTTGGATTAGGGTTTACCCGAATAACATCATCTTAATGTGATCATCTGCAAAGACCTTCCTTCCAAATAGGATCATATTTATAGATGCTGAAATTAGGACTTTAACATTTTGGGGGGAACACAATTCATTCCATAACAGCTGCCAAAAGATATCATTATAAAGAGATTACAACATATCTGTTCTTTTCTTAGCTCCTCATGACTATTTAATAAAGTTCAGTTTCTTAGGATAGAATTAAGGCTGTTTCCATTCTACTCCCAATCTATCTCTCTCATCTTCTGCTAAGGCCTCTCAATAGCTCTTTGCTCTAGTTAGTATATACCTAATGCTTTGACTCATCTCAATGTTGCTGAAATCACACTATTTACCTGAAATATTTTTCCCTATTAAAATTTTCATAATCCAAACTCAAATAATTTTTATGGAGCCTCACTTAATTCTGAGTCCCAATTAATCATCTCCTGTTCCATTTTCCTATGGCATATATTTAAATCTTTTAAAATGTAAGAATTACTACTAAGCTTGACTCTGTGTGATACCTTATGTCTTTTTTTTTCTTATTCTTAAGTTGATTCTATTGTATTTCTTTTAACAGACTAAAATGGTATGTGAACAGTAGCCATTCAAGAATATTTTTTCTTTATTTTTATTGTATTTTTCCATTACCTTTTAGTACCTTGCACCACCCCCCTACAATCACCACACTATTGTTAATGTCTTTGAGTCCTTTTCTTTTTTGCTCATTTGTTTAACTGGTCTATGTTTAAAAGTAGATAAATCTCCAGCCTCCTCAAAATTTCAAACCTGACAGAATTGCAGTGCCACTGATAAAAATGGGTAAGTTAGACAGAGCAGCAACCTCTGTCAAAATTATAAGTTTAATTGACTTTGAATATCTGTTGAGTATATTGTGGCACAATTCACATTGTCCCTGTAAATATGAGAGATAAATTTATCGCATAAAATCTCCAAGAGGAAAATATAGAGAGAATAGCTAGAGACTACTTAGCTTTGGAAAACTCTCTGTTTTTTGTAGTTGAAGGAGAAATGACTGCCAGAACTAGAGAGAGTGAAGAAATGAATGTCAAAGGGAAGATAGAATGTATCTGATATAGGATATAAATTTAAAAAGTGTTGATTCACATCTTAGTTCTAGACTACAGAATAAAGATGCCACAAAACTAAAAATATAGGCTGACATATTTATAGAGATAGCTAGCTATCTTCTTTTTCAGAAAAAATGTTCTAGCACATTTTAATAAAAACGTATGCACACTCTGCTGCGGTGGTTGTGGTTGCTGCGATGGCAACGTGAGAGGGCCCAAGGCAGGGTGGTGCTGGCCCAGGCAGGGCCATCTTCTTGCAGTAAGAGAAGGAGCTCCTCTGTCTGACAGGCAGTGGAGGCAGCCAAGCCAGTCAAGAAGAGGAACAATATATATTTAACAAGAATCAGTAACTGGAAGTCTAAGATTTGTTACTTAATATTGTTAAAAGGAAGTTCTGATCAGGAGAGGTGGTATTAGTAGATTTGTCTTCTGAGTATAAGTTAAAAATGACTGAAGTTCAAGCAGTTGTAGAATTCTCTATGGAGCTAAATAAGTTTTGCAATATGGATTTATTTCAGAGAGGTTTTTATCAGATTCATGCATCTATGAAAATTCCACCAAGAGTTCCCTAAAGAGTAGAAGCTAGTTTGTTTCACGAAACAGAAATGGAATTCTAATGCAGCCAACCCCCTAGAATCATTAAATAAGAATGCCTTTTTTAAAATGAGGAAAGTTTAAAGGAATATATAACTAGAGATAATTCATTATGTCACTACTCCATTACTGTTATCAGTAACTGAATAATCTCAACTGTGAGTAGAAAACTCACCATAAAGTTAGATATTTGAAGAAACTTTGCATACATAATGAAAGTAGAATTTAGACTTCCAGCTAAGATGGAGGTGTAGGTAAACACACTTTGCCTCCATGCACAACTACAGCAAAATTTACAACTAAACTACAAAACAAATAATGCCCAGACTCATCAGAAAAAAATTGAGCTGTATGGAAGTCTGACAGCCAAGCATTTAAACAAGCCACATTCATGTAAATGGATAGGAGGGTCAGAGGAAGAGGCATAGAGAGACATAGAGAAGCAGTAGAACAGGTGGTCCCATATTCACATGTGGTGGATAAAAATAGGGAGACATACCTTGGGAATGAGCAATCCAGTTCCAGACCACGCGGCCCAGGGTTCTAGCACCAGAAAGATAAGTCCCCATTACTCCTGGTTGCAAAAATCAGTGGGAGTTGGACCTGTGGAAAAAACTGCAGGATTCTCAAGAGCCTTCTTTTAAAGGGCCTGCAACAGACTTAAGACTCAAGCAGACCCATTCCCTCTGGGATTCAGCACCAGGGCAACAGCTGGAAGGACACAAGTGGCATGTGGAGAGAAAGGGAGAAAGTGAAGTGACTGGCAAGGGGGTGAGTGCCAGGGAGACAGCTTCCTCTCAGGCAATCTCCAGAAGCCAAGAAGAAGCATTTTTCCCTCTCTGAGCCCTCCCCCACACAGAGCCACAAAGCAGTGAAACAGGTTGCCCTGCCCTGGGGACTACCTAAGGTTCCTCCCGACACAGTCAACAGATGCCTTTTTTACAGTAGGCCACACTAGTAAGACAGGGAGTCAAAGCAGATCTGCCTAATACACTGAAACAAATACAAGGAGGCTGACAAATTGAGGAGACAAGGAAATATGGCCCAAATGAAAGAACAGAAAAGAATCTTTAGGAAAAGAACTAGATGAAATGGAGATAAACAACCAATGAGATGCAGAGTTCAAAACACTGGCGAACAGGATGCTCAAAGCAATCATTGGGTGCTGCAACATAAAAAAGACCAAAGCAGAAATAAAGGATGCATTAGTGAAATAAAGAAAAATCCACAGGGGACCAATCATGGAGGGGATGAAGATGAGATTCGAATCAATTATTTGAAACATAAGGAAGAAAAAAGCATTCAATCAGAGTAGCAAGAAGAAAAATGAATTTTAAAAAATGAAGATAGAATTAGGAGCCTCTGGGACATCTCCAAGCATACCAACATCTGAATCATAGGGATGCCAGAAGGAGAAGAGGAAGAGCAAGAAATTGAAAACTTACTTGAAAAAATAATGAAAGAGAACTTCCTTAATTTGGTGAAGGAAATAGACATACAAGTCCAGGATCACAGAGAGTCCCAAAAAAGTTGGACCCAAAGAGGACCATACCAAGACACTTCATAATTAAAATGCCAAAGGTTAAAGATAAAGAGAGAATCTTAAAAGCAGCAAGAGAAAAGCAGAGAGTTACATGCAAAGGAGTTCCCATAAGACTGTCAGTTGATTTCTCAAAAGATATTTTACAAGCTGGAAGGAACTGGCAAGAAGTATTTAAAGTGATGGAAAGCAAGAACCTACAACCAAGATAACTCTATCCAGCAAAGCTATCATTTAGAACAGAAGGGCAGATAAAGTGCTTCCCAAACAAGGTAAAACTAAAGGAGTTCATCATCACCAAGCCATTATTATATGAAATGTTAAAAGAACTATATAACAAAAAGGAGATGTAAACTGTGAACATTAAATGGCAACAAATGCACAACTATCAAATGAATCTAAAAAACAAATTAAGCAAACAAGCGGAACAGAAACAGAGTCATAGATGTGGAGATCACATTGAGAGTTATCAGCTAGGAGAAGGAAGGGGAAGAATGGGGGAAAAGGTGCAGGGATTAAGAAGCATAATTGGTAGGTACAAAATAGACAGGGGGATGTTAAGAATAGTATAGGAAATGGAGAAGCCAAAGGACTTATATGAACAACCCACGGACATAAAATAAGGGAGGGGATTGTGGGAGGAAATGGGATACCAGGCAAAGGGGGGCAAAAGGGGAAAATTGGGAAAAATGTAATAGCATAATCAATAAAATATATTTAAAATATATGTTTAGATTGTTTTTTAACTAAGCAAAGTTGTTTTTCCAACTATCTGCTTTAGAAACGAAAGTAGCAGCATGAAGAGCATTTTCTTCATGATCTTTGCCTTTTTTTTCATTTTATCTATTTTTGTTTTCATGTTAAATCATAACATTTAGCTTAGCTTTAACATTCACACTTAAGATGAGAACCTTAAAGTGCACATTTAATGGTAATGAAATTCTTAAATCATACTCTTTTATGATGCCTGATTTAAGATTTTCATTTCAATTAAGTTTATGTATAAAGCTATAATTATTGTTAGTCTGTCTTTCTATTTATACTTTTACCCCTCCTCAAAAGGCTTAATGAGTTTATTGGATAATTTTTGGAGTTGAAACCTAAATCCAAAGCTTCTTTATTTCATTTGAAATTCTAAATGCAATGGTTCACCTTTGCCATTTGGTTTCATAATAGATAACACAGTTAATCTATCTTCCCTTGATGATAATTCTGGCCTTTCCTTAAAAGGTATCATAATTTTAGTGCTATAAATTTAAACAGTAGATGATAAATTTTTTCCCCTAGGATTATGGCAAGGTGGCTTGAGAGTAACTGATGAGTTTCTATCACCAGCTGCCAAGAGCAGATGAGCAATCCTCTATGGCTTTCTTCTTAATGGAAAAATGAGCACGTTTTTCACATATCTGGCTAATTTTGGGCCAAATACATATCTTAAAAATGTTTGCTTCCTTTTCGAGAGTAATTTTAAGGCAATTACATATGAAAGGAAGAAAATGCAAGTGAAACCACAGCTGCTATCCCTTAAATGATGCCTATGAATGAGTGAAAATAAACTAAAGTAATCCCATTATCTTACAAAGGGGTTGTCAGCACTGCTCTCTCCCACTGGGAATGTCCTGAAGACAGCAAGTGATGTTTTTACACGTTGCCATGCAATAAAATGTAATGTGGTCTTGTTTGCTGGTCCCAGTGACCTGCCAGTGTGAAATTCTTAAGGTTTCCTTTGGGGATTGTTGTCAGAGTTTTTACTTTGAAATATGTCACCTTCTCCATTATGCATAGAATCTCCTGTTTCATTGTATTTTAGAAAGGAAATGTTTGAAAATCCAAAGAGGTATACTATTTGAAAACAAAACTTTTCTTAGAAATAATATTTTCCAATTTCCATAAATAAAGACATTTATATTCTATCTGTAAATATACAACTTTTCCTTTTTTTTTACTTATGCATTGCAGGATATCCATAACTTAAAAGGTACAGAAACAAAAACAAGTTGATAATGCTTTGCTGTTTTAGAGACTCGATTTCTATTCCTTTCACAAGAGATACACCTCAAGTATAAAAAAGTTGAAAATTAAAATTTGAAAAAGTATATCACACATGGACGCTAATCGATTTTGTGTAACTATACTAATAGAACATGATTGACTTTAATGTAATAAACATTATTAGAGATAGAATGACATTTAAAAAAATGTTCACTTACCAAAAATATATGATGATTCCAGTTTTTATATACTAATGTTAATTTTATATATTAATATGTTTAACTTTTAAAAAAGTGATAAAAGTATCCAAAAACATAATAGGCACACAACTCTCAAGGTGTCAAGGTATCTAATAAAACATGAGGATGAGATGTCTATAAGCTACAGAAAATTGAACAAAATTATTAAGAAACATGATCCAGTTGAAAATATAGAACTTATCAGTAGCCTAAGAACATATGAGGGGGTATTCAAAAAAACCCAGAATTTGTTTATTAAAACATTGTGCATTTATTCTTACATGTTTAAACTTCAGTCACCTTCAAAGTTCTCTCCATCTGATGCAATACACCTATGGAGATAACCACACTGGAGATAACCAGACACCACACTGCTCAAAACAGCTTTTGAACTCATTGCTTTGATGCCGTTTAGTGCTTCCGTCATTTATTGTTTCATCTCTTCCACATTGGCAAAATGTTTCCCTTTGAGGACTTTTTTCATGCAGGGAAACAACACAAAATTGCTCAGGATGAGACTGGGTGAGTAGGAAGGGTGAAACACAGGGCCCATGCTGTTTTTGGTCAAAAACTGCTGAACACTCAGTGTGGTGTGGGCAGGTGCGCTCATAAATCACCCATCATGAAAGGGGCAAACGTGTTGAAAGAGTCTTCTGAAAAAATTCACTGAAGCCAAATGCAGCCTCTCACAATGCCAGCTGGTGCACTGATACAGATGGGTTCCTAGAACACTTATCTAGCAGCGGGAAGTCTGTGCTACAAGGGGCCTGCTCTCCAGAAGATAATTCCATTTTTTGTGGGGGCGTCTACCCTTTTATACTGTTCTGAAATCCATGTGAGACATTACCAAAGTTAACCGTGTTACATATACTAGCATCAGCAAATCTCAAAGGATTGAAAGGAAGCCATGTCAATAATACAAAGGTGGTTTCAAAACTCCCCCCAGTACTTAGAAATAAAGTAATGCACTTTGAAAACACTCAGGGATCAAAAGAGAAACCCCAATTAAAATTAGACAACATTTTAACTGATCATAATTAAAGTATAATAGATCAAAATTTATAGGATGCAGCTAATGCCATGCTTAGAAGGAAAAGTTTAGTTTTAAACATATATAGTAGAAACGAGCAAAGATTAAATATAAAGAAAAAACCTGAGTATCCATCTTAAAAAGTTAGAAAAAGAAAAGCAAAGGAAACCAAAAGAAAGTAGGATGGAATGAATAATAAACATAAGAGCAGTAATTAGTAAAATAAAAAAAATCAAATTGCAACAGAGAAAATACATAAGCCAATATTTGTTTTCAAAAGACCTGACACATTTTGTATACTTCTATCAAGTCTGATTTAAAAAAAGGTAAGTAAAATATGAATGTTAGGGGAAAAAGTGTGAAATGGAATATCATAAATCCTCCACATTAAAAAAAAAATGAGCCCTTGCCTTCATGGCTCAGTTAGTTGGAGCATCATCCCCTATACCAAAAGCCTGGGGGTTCGATTCCCAGTCAGGACACATATTTAGATTGCGCACGTACCTTAGTTGCAGGTTCAATCCCCAGCCAGGGTACATATAAGAGGCAACCAATCAATGTTTCTCTTTCACATATCAATGTTTTTCTCTCTCTCGTTCCTTCTCTCTCCCTTCCCCTTTCTCTAAAATTAATAAACATATTTAATTTAAAACTTTTTAAAAGATGAGAAGATAGTATAAGAAACATGCAAAAAATTAAGAGGTGAGATGAAATAGAAAAATTAAATGAAGAACATAATGTAACAAAAATGACCTCAAGAGTTTGAGAAAAGCTGAATAATCTCATGTCTATTAGATATTAACAAATCTGTATTTACAAGCTTCGCAACAAAGACATCTTCACATTCGGTGGTGTTAGTGGTGATTTCATCTAAATATGGAATGTTAAAATGAAACAAGTCATGCATACACTGTTCCAGAGGAATCAAAAAAGGATAAAAAAAAACTTTCCAACTTATTTTTGGAAGCCACCCTAAATATGATACAAACACCAAACAAAGAATATTTCAAGATTAAAAAAAATATATAACAAGCAATTCTCTCAAGAACAGAAATGTAAATATCCAAAACAAATTATTGACAATTAAAATTCAAAATTATAAAATATAGGAATATATTGTGACCAAATTGTGCTTATTTTATATATTTGTTAGGGGTTAATATTTCAAAATTAACCTATGCAATTCACAAACAATAACAGAATGAAGGAGAAAAATCATGTAATCGCATATGCATTCCATAAAATGAAACACCGATTATTTAAAAATGCATGCAGAAAATTAATAATTGAGGAAAACTTCCCTAATTCTGTAAAGAGTATCTACAGAAAAGCTATAGCATACATCACCTTTCATAGTGAACATTGAAAACCTTTCTACTAAAGGACTCTGTGGTATTGACAATGACCACTTCTACTTAACATTGAACTAGAAATCATAGCTTAGGCAATAAGGGGATAATAAATAAATAAATGTATAATGATTGCAAACTAAAATATATTTTTTATGCAGACAACATAGAAAATACGAAAGCTTCCAGAGATAAGTATAAAAATCAGTGAGTTCAGCAAATTATGGAACACAAGGTTGACATGTAAAGACTGATTATTTTCTGACTTTTACCATTAAGTTACAAAGGTTGTAATGATTAATGATTAAGTAAACTTTTAAGATATCAATTTCAATAGCAATCAACAGTATCAAATAGTTATGAATAAATCTAAGGTACTTTGTGACAGACCCCCATTGCACCAACAACGGACGTACCAGATCCTCTCTTTTTTGGGGGAGCTTCTGGTTGGCTTCTCTCTCTGACCAACTTCACTGTTTAGAGTGAGAAAATGTCTGACTGACTCACCTCGACATGTTTCTCCAGCACCTTAAATTAGATTCTTGTTTGTTTTGTGTTGAATATATTACTCAGTTTTTCTAATTGCACTCTGAGAGAAATGGTTTACTAAAACCTGGATCATCACAGTAAGATATCACAAGTTTTTCAAAAACCTTTTATATACCAACAGGGAGATCTTACCTTTCTATATATTCATCACAAAATATTAGCTAATGCCTGATATGAGAACACTTAGTGAAGTACTTTGTATTTACCTTTTAAATAAAAAAACTAATTGACTAATTGTGCAGTTGACATAATTTATTAAATGTTATTAAACTAGCAATTAAATGTTTCTCATATTCATGTAACTATTTGAATACTACAAACACTAGTTTTATATAAACTGTTCACTTGAAATTTCACATTATAACACCTGAAAATACACAAAATATTAAATTTAAAACCCAATGCTTAAATTTTGAGCTAGAAGATTATTTGCTATTTTTCCATTATTTTCTTTTTTTTTAAGAATTCTTTTTTTTAAGATTTTATTTATTTATTTTTTAGACAGAAGGGAATGGAGGGAGAAAGAGATGGGGAGAAACATCAATGTATGGTTGCATCTCACGTGGCCCCCCTGGGGACCTGGCCTGCAACCTAGGCATGTGCCCTGACTGGGAATCAAACTGGGACCCTTTGGTTCCCAGCCCAGGCTCAATCCACTGAGCTATGCCAGCCAGGCCTCCATTATTTTCTATTCCTCTAAATATTTTAAGGCTTAGCTCTTTATATAACTTGGCAATCTAATCAAATTGTATAGATTCTAGATTTTGATGACTCAGATTCAATTCCTTTTGCTTACAATCTTTGTAACTTAATGTAAAAAGTCATTAAGACTAATACCTATATCAGGATTGGGGTGGAGTTTCACTGAGATAATGAAGCTAATGTATTCATCTAATGTATTGACACCTTGCCAGGCACAAGTAAAAGCTCATTTAAATCTTTATTATCTTTGTCATTTTACACATAGCATCCAATATCTTTATTCTCATAACCAAGACATAAAGTTATACAATAGTATTCTTTTAGAACTTGAACTGTGCTCAGATAGTTGAATGCCACCTAAAACCAAGGTTTCCCAACTCACAAATATTGTTCTTTCAAAGACACATGCCCACTTTCTAAATCTAATACTGGGGATTTTACAGCAAAGAGTATTAAGTCACAAACAATGAGAATGCTAATATATGCATATTAGCTCTTGGAATGATAATGCAAATGCTTTTCTTTCAATCAACAACTTTCCTTGTTTTTACTTTCCCTTCCTTTTGTTTCACATACAAGTAGTGAGTGTTATTCTAGGCACTGGGAGTCCAGCCAGATGGCTAACTCCTGTTGTCAGGAAGCCCGCAGACTAAAGGGGAGGCAGGGGTTGAAATGGGGCAGTGCCGTTATGTGACGGGTGTGAGGAGCTGTCCAGAGGAACACGGACTTGCAGTGGTGATCTTTTCTGCAGTCATTACTCTAGGTCACGATTCTCAAAATTGCAGTTTGATCTTATAAATATCAAAATACTCTTTAAGTAAAGGAGAATAAAGACAAGCTTCGTCTGAGCAGAATAACATGGACTATCTATTGCTATGGCTTATTTTCAGAAGGAAATGACTAAGACATAGCCATGTTTTAAAGTAAAGAGAATGATATACCCTGCCAAAGAAAATCTGCATTCTAAAAAAGCTGAAAATACTACACCTTCTTAATTTAGTTTAGTAAGACAGGCTTTAGGAGCTGCTTCCAAAATCTTGTAGTGATTTAGTAAAAGTACTTGCCAGTAATCATTATTTGAAGTAGTATTAAAATCTGACTAGTAAGTAAAATGATTGAATGGATATGCATAGAATCCATCATGCCCCTTGGGAGTACACTGTGTGAACAGAAAATCTGTGGGTATAATTTGCCACAATCTTGCCCTGCACAAACAGAATGAATATGTAAAAAAAAAAAAAAAAAATTGAAAATATGTGTCCTGAAGAGCGCTACACCTACACCTTGGCTTTTCCATTAAACCTCCTGTCCTAGGTTCCTGGGATTGGCATTAACATGACCTACAATTAGTTTTACAGGCTGAGGAAGGATTGGAAGTAAGAATATAAGATAAAAATATATGCAGAACGAATGTTAAATAAAATGAAAAACATACTTGAAAATTCTTAAAATGTTCCACTGGATCGACTTACATATCTCTCTTCTCCCTGTGTTCTCAATCTCTTCCCACTGTAATGGAGGTGATAATTTTATACAGGACAGAGCATCTCTGATAGGGCAGAGACCCAGAAGATGGGTGCATCACAGTTTGTCACCAGCTCTAGTGCATCTTTTGTAGCCTGAGGCCAGCTCTGCTATTCTGCTGACTATAGCATAGGGAAAGCACTTTATGTAGCAGAGTGAAATGCTCAGCTTCTCTGACTCCATCCTGTTCAAGCCCGTGTTCTTCCCATGGCCTTCAGGCTAATAGCTCCTGCCTTAGACGTGCCAATCACTACAGGATTTCTGCATGGGGCTAGCATTTCCACAAAAACAGCACCTCTCATTCTCCTGTCCCTTGACACAAAAGAAGCCTGAACTCTACATTTTCAGATCAATTTGAGGAATTACTAGGGCTCCCATCTTTTCTATTGGCATGCTCTCTATCAACAAACTTTCCTTACTTCAAACTCTGATGTTTTAAATGTTGGCCTTTTGAAGCGTTGGACACACAAATTTGGACTGGTAGCAATTCGGGGAGCCTTAGCCAGGAGCTAGTGCCTTAGGCAGACAACCCAGTGGGTTTCCCCTCCGTGAGTCAGAAGTGGCCGCCAAGGCTATTTTGCCTTGGGAGCTCATGAGACTTTCCTGGCTGGCATGTCTCCCTTGGCACATGGACGTTCGATGGGTAGCATTTATGTCCAAGGCACTCTGAAGAAAAGCAGACCCAGTTAGAGGAGTCCCAGGTGGGCCATAGGAAACACTGAATGTCATCAAGATTTTCATGCCTATGAGATAATACCCTACTAAATATTCAATAAAGCAGGTCCATTTTCCCCTCGAAGTTTGGAATCTCCTACATCTTCTGTGGAAACACTGAAGCTCAGGTCGTGTATAGCACTGGATATCCCCAAAACCCAAAGCCTTATCCATTGTTGAGGGCCAGATAACTTAATAGCATGAAGTTTTGGATGCATCTTTTTTTTATATGAAACCAACAGAATAAAAAAGAATTTAAAAAAAGAGGTGCTTCTAAGTGATGCTGAAGTATGCCACATAAGAATTTCTATATTTACTGAATAATCGAGTTGAAAGCTCTAAGTCAAGGATAGCAAAGGGTGTGTCCTTTTACATACTGTTTGCTGTTGATTAAACTGGTACAAACCAGTTTAGTTATGTACATTAAGTCTTAAAAATATCAATGACAACTCGTTAAATCAATTCTACGTGTAGTTTATAATACACAGACAAGAAGAGATATATAGAAGGCTAAATGCACAAAGGTCATGTAATTGTATAATATAATAAATATAAAAAGTTAAATGTCCAATAACAGAACATAATTAAATAATTTCTAGTAAATAATTATGATGAAAAGCATATAATTGTCAGATGGTGTTAACAAACCTAGCTTTAGTGACATGGAGAAATGTAAATACTATAATGTTAAGTAAAACCAGGCAATAAAAATGTCCATTACAGCATGATGGTTATATTAAAATAAATGTATATAGTCTACACAGAAGAAAAAATATTTGTTTCAGCAAATTAGCACAAATCAAAATAAAGATATTCAAATATTAACTTTATTTGTCTTTGGGTGATAACATCATAGAGATGTACATTTATTCTTCATTAACATTTTTTTAGGAAATACTTCCTAGATTTAATATTAGAGAAAATACTTTCAAGCTTCAAACCACATGTAGATTTTTTAGTGTTTTCAGGTATATATTTTAAAGTATAACTTACCATGGCTTAATATGGTATTCATTATTCAGGAATATTCTTGCTGGAGTCTATATAACCCACAGAAAATGAGAGAGAATCCCCATGAAATCAAGTGTAGTTATGTACTTTATAAAAGATTATAGGACTTTCAGCAGCTTGCTAACGCTGCAATGGTGCATTTTTTAAAGTATAACTCTACAAACATATCTTCTGAAGTTAAATGCCCCTTAAATTACACAATCTGAACAAAAATAAGTGGAAATCAAATAATGTGCCCACTAACACCCTCATATTGGGGAAAGATATCTGTAGAGACCATTTTCACATAATGCAATGAAAAACCAGGGCAGCTTATACTTTGCTTTCTAGCACCTGCAGCTTCATGTCCTCTAGGGAAGCATTTTACAGTGTATAAGCTTAGAACTCTTTCATCTACTACAGATGAGATCTCAGCACACAAGTTAACGTTGAGAAACAGGATTCAGATTTGGGCTGGTTTCTGAAATCATGGGGTCCATAAACTAAAAAATATAATAGCATTTCTGCATTACTCATTTTCAGAATGACAGACTGTTTTTATATGGTTTATATGTTATTGTTTCAAATGGAAGCCAGTGTTATTAAGTTTAGAAAGTTGAAATACAGACCAACTACATGTTCACAACTAAGTTGGGAGAAGTTAAAAATTCCTGCCAGGAAAAAACAAAATTGGTTTGTTTACCGAACAGAAGCAGATAGAGTTCCTGTTTCTAAGATGATATGATTTAATAGAAAGACCTCATATGTTTTGCATGCTTAGATAAACTGCCAATTTTTATAAATACTCTATCCTCAGAAGATTTTCAAGGAAAATAAATAGTAGAGCATAAAATATGACCAAAATTATTGAAATGTGATGCCTGTGGCTGAAGTGCAATGGAAAAATCATGAACTTCTCTCCTGAAATGCCTTTTTCTTTTCTCATTTCTTTTTTATTTCTTGATTTTGCACGAATTCAGTGCAATTGATTGAGATATCTGAAGCACAGAGCTGGAAGAGCAACACAGAGACTGAGGATGATTAAACAGGGGAAGGGGGTGTGCGGTGGGGAGGTATGATAGACTCAGCATGGGAGCAGAGACTCAGAGGAGATTATAGGTTCCTAACATTTCTATAGAAATGATTGGAGAAGGCTTAGGGGAATCTGCCAGCTCTTTAAAATGACATGAAACTCCTTACATGATCTTTCTCCCCTCTGTCCAGATATGCAACATCACCTCTTTTTCATACCATGCTCCAGCTTAAGCAAAATAGTCCTTTTTCTACAGACATGCTGCACATATTTCACCCTTACATCTTGTATTGACTCTATAGATGCTACTCTACTTGTTCTGTTCCTTCCTTCGTCCAAGGTTCAGTGTTGCATGCCCATTAACATCAGTCCAGTTTGTGTTTAAAGGCACTGGATAGCTACTAATGCAGCCAGCAAGTAAAGGGTCAGATCTTAGAAACCGGGAAAGCACATCAAGAAAGCACTCCAACTTTCTGCATGCCACTTGGCCTCTGGGATGCTTACAAAGTCTCGGAACAAGGCAAAAGGCCGAGAAGTACACAGAGAACCCCTGCTAACAGGTAGAAAATCCAGCAGAAGTTGAAGCAGTTTTGAGAAACTCAGAGACAAATATTAAGTTTGTGATTGCCAGGGTATCCAGAAATTGACAAACTAAATCCCCAAGAAAGGGTAACATAGAAAAGTGAAATACTTTACACTGGTCTTTCCTTTAGGATTTTCACCAAGGGTAAGGGTCTAAGAAGCCAAACAAAAAGCATAAGAGTAGAGAGATTTTTGGATAGCTCACTGTAGTGGAAACACAAAAATTAAGATCCAGAAATGACCAAATATGAAGATCCTATGCAAATTCTAGGATGCACATTTGCAACTAACTAAGAACTACAAGATAGGAGGGTGGGTAAATCCAAGGAGAGAGAAACAATGAAAAATGAGTAAGAGAGAGAGAAGAAGAAGAAGAAAGAGGAGGAGGAGAAGGAAAAGGGGGACGGATGGAGGGAAAGAGGGAGGAAGGAAAGAAGGAAGGAAGGGAGGAAGGAAGGAAGGAAGGAAAAGAAAGAAGAAAGGCTCTCCAAAATTAGCACTCAGCTAGCTCTGTCTATAATTGGATTGGTGTGATCTTCTCCTCTGAGCCTGGGAATTAATGGTGTCATTATCCTTGGAAAGGAAAGTACGAACACATAGAAATGTCTAACATAGTGTAACTACAGTGCCAGGCTGGAGGAGAGAGAGAAAGGTGAAGAAATATTTAAAGAATTGATGGTCAAGAACTACCCAAAACTGACAAAAGGCATCAAGTCATAGATTAAAGACATTCTACAAAGCCCAAGTAAATAAATAAGAATAAAACTATTTCTAAAACATAACAATAAAATTGCTGAAAGGCAAAGACAAAGATAAAAACATCTTATAAATAGTCACAGATAGGAAAATATGCTTCTTCAAAGGTATGCAATTAAACTAGCAGTTAATAAAATAACATCTTTAACAAGCTGAAAGAAAACTGTTGCCAACCTAGAATTTTCTGGATCTAGTGAAAATTTCCTTCAAAAATGAAGAAAAAAGAAATTCTGTTTGCAGCAAAAAGAAAAAAAGTAAATCATTTGTTGACAGTAAGTCAATATTAGCACATTTTAAGTGTACAATATAGTGTTGTTACCTATAGGCACAATGTCATGCAATCTCCATCATAAAAAGGAGAAACAAGAAATAGTATCTTCTTTGTAGAATTCACTGACTGTAAAAGCATTGTGTTGTGATTCCTCAGTTAGAGCTGTATTGATGAATACTTGTGAAAATAACAAAATCAGAGCATATGGATCTGTGTATGAAGATTGAGTGGTATTTGAAAATAAGCATGAGGATATACAGATTTTGGGGCCACGTTATACTCAAGTGTGAAAAAGTATCTTCAAGTTTACTAATAGTAATTTTAACGGATAGTTATGGAAAACTCTTCACTGAAGGATAAAAACATACGTGAAGGGTTCACTAATTCTGACAGGCAACACAATGCTCATCACTGTGATATACACACATCTCAGACAACACCTTTATAGCAGCCTCCCATTCAAATGTCAAATATTAAAATAGGCTTCGTTTAAAAAGACAGTTTAGTAACTGAATACATTACTTTCTCAAGGACACAATCAACTGATGGCAGAACTGGGATTACCACCTGAATCTCCATGTATTATACTGAATTGATTGACCAAAATAGTCCATTTGGGGTTTTTTTCGTAAGGTGGATCTAATAGTGCTTAGTTGTGTTTAACTTCATTAGAACCAAATTGTTAGATTGTATTAAGACAGCTGTTATATAAGCATGCATTAAAAAAATAACATCAAAATTGGTAAAAACAGGCAAAGGACCTGAACAGACACTTCTCCGATGAGGACATACGGAGGGCCCAGAGACATAAGAAAGGATGCTCAGCATCACTAGCCATTAGCGAGATGCAAAGTAAAATCACAATGAGGTACCACTTCACACTGGTCAGAGTGGCCATCATAAACACATCAACAAACAAGTGCTGGAGGGGTTGTGGAGAAAAGGGAACCCTAGAACACTGTTGGTGGGAATGCAGACTGGTACAGCCACTGTGGAAAACAGTATGGGATTTCCTCAAAAAACTAAAAATGGCACTGCCTTTTGACCCAGCAATTCTACTGCTGGGATTATATCCTAAGAACCCTGAAACTCCAATCCAAAAGAACCTATGCACCCCCATGTTCATAGCAGCACAAATTACAATAGCCAAGTGTTGGAAGCAACCTAGGTGCCCATCAGTAAATGAGTGGATCAAAAATCTGTGGTACATTTACACAATACAGTACTACACAGCAGAAAAAAAAGAAGGAGTCCCTACCCTCTTGACAGCATGGAAGGAACTGGAGACCATTATGCTAAGTGAAATAAACCAGGCAGTGAAAGACAAATACCATATGATCTCACCTATAAGAGGAACCTAATCAATAAAACAAACAAGCAAGCAAAATATAACCAGAGATATGGAAATAAAGAACAAACTGACAGTAACCAGAGGGGAGGGGGGAGAGAGGTAATGGGGGAAAGAAGGGGAAGGGTTATTAAGGAACATGTATAAAGGACACATGGACAAAGGTAAAGGGGACAGGATCAAGGGTGGGAGGTGGGGATGAGTGTGGCAGGGGGGAGTGGTGGGGGAGTGGTGGGGGAAGGGTGGGGGAGTGGTGTACTTGGAAAAAAAAATTCTGTTACCAGAAAAAAAAAATCGGTGAATTTTTGTGTAGCCATTTTTATATTGAAGATGGAAGAAAATAAGCAACATGTTTGGCATATTATGCTTTATTATTTCAGGAAAGGTAAAAACAAAATTGAAATGCATAAAAAGATTTGTGCAGTGTGCCCTGGCTGGTGTAGCTCAGTGGATTGAGCGCGGGCTGGGAACCAGAGGGTCCCGGTTCGATTCCCAGTCAGGGCACATGCCTGGGTTGCGGGCCAGGTCCCCGGTGAGGGCCATGTGAGAGGCAACCATACATTGCTGTTTCTCCCTCTCATTCTCCTTCCCTTCTCCTCTCTCTAAAAATAAATAAATAAAATCTTAAAAAAAAAGATTTGTGCAGTGTATGAAGGTGCTGTGACTAATTGAACATGTCAAAAGAGGTTTGCAAAGCCAGAGATTTCTCACTGGACGATGACCCATGGTCAGGTAGACCAGTTGAAGTTGATAGTAATAAAATTGAGACATTAATTGAGAATATTTAACATTATACCATACAGGAGATAACTGACTTACTCAAAATATCCAAATCAATACAGTTATTGGTGAAAATGAAAAATATGTCTTTTATTTTACAGGAAAATCTAAACAGATTTTTTGGTCAAGCCAATATATATAACACAAGTTATATAACTGGAAATTGTTTGTTGTTCTGAATATTTAATCTGTTAGAAGACCATAAATATATTTCGATACAAGTAAATTCTTTCCCTTTTCATTATGATTGATAAAGCTTACATATGAACTCTTATATAAGAATGTTTTCTTTACCAGATAAGAAAATCTTCAAAGCATACCTCATGATCTCTGTCAATCTCAGTATGGCATTTTCTTCTCTAAACAGTGTTTGCTGGCTTATGTTTATATGACATAGTGTTTTGAATTTCTGGAAAGCAAAGAGCAAAAGTAAACTGAACTCTAAATTTGACTTCTTTGACTTTCTATAAAAATGTCATTACCTTTCAATCTTACTCCACACTCAAAAATTCCAAAATCTGTCAAGCCATTTATAAAACAAATAACTTTACAAATAGCCCAACAAAATAAAAAATAAAATGATCCCTCCAATAGTTGTGGAGCTTAATAAATGAAGATTGTGTATGGGTATAGTTTTGCTTCTAGAGATGAAAGCAATTTTCATTCTAATCCATTGCAAAGGAGCAAGTTTGAGCTACATTTCATCATCAGGTGCTATAACTATGAACGTGATTATATTACAGGCAAAATGAAACTTGACTATAATTAGATAATATAGTGTTTATTAAAATAATATTTTACTTTTATCATTTCACAAAGATAAAATACCCATATGATTGTTTTTGTGACAATCTACTTGCATTATTCTTTACTTGGGGGCAACATTTTTAATTTCTAGATTTCATATTTATTATCTATGAAACAGCACTGACTTCAGGTCATTTATTAGAAAGTATAAATATAATATATTGAGAGATACAGAGAGACAGACACTCACAAACACACCAAGTACCCAAGTCTTTTCTCCCTTTTCCAGGCTAAATATTATCTTTCTATCTAGAATATTTCTGTCTTACTTTTGGTCCTTCCAGTTTTTTCAATTTCCCTGTTAACCTATAGTGTGTATAACCAAACACAACACTCCGTATATTGTGTGATTAATTCACCATTTGGGACAATATGCTCTATTTACTGAAACCAGGTCCCCTTAAACTCTCAATCACTGTATTCCATGCTGAGCAATCCACACTCCTCTTTATCACTGATATTCTAAAAGTCAGTCACATTTTGTTTAAGAATGGTTATTTTCTCGTGTATTGTGCAGTAGGTCAGGAATCCTTTTAGTCTGGTTATTAATATCCATTAGCACTAGAAATACTACTTAGTACTAAGTTTGATCATTCACTTCTCTTCATTGTCTCTGTTCCCTTTATGGAGTTTCTACTGATCATATGATGGGACTCAAGCTGTATTTCTATGACTTTCATCTTTTCATTTTTTTGTAGTTTTATTTAGTTTTTAATTTATCAGAATTTCTTTAACTTAATCTTTACATCTTAATGACTTTTTAAAAAAGATATATAGTATCTACTTTAAAATTAAAAACTGTTTCTTATTCATTCTTTCACAAATCTTATTTTTATATCACAGATTAAGTATTTTTTCAAAGCTATTTTAGAGGGTGATTTGAGAGGTTTTTGTTTTCTTTTTCTCTACTTATTGAGATTTCTACTGTTTCTATATTTTCTCTGTCCTCCTGGTCAATTTTGTATTATCATTTTTTCTTTATAATTTATATCCTTTGTTTTCACCATATATTAGGTGAACCTTGGTCTTCTTTTAACATAAAAAAGGAATTAATTTTTAAAAATCCCTTTACAACTCTTTAAACATTATTCTAACTTTCCATTCAATAGCAAAAGCAATTCAGTGGAAGAAAGATAGCCTTTTCAAGTAGACTTTTCAATAATGAAGCATTTGAAAGTCTGCAGGACAAAAATGAACTTTGACCTACATCTCACACTATACACAAGTATTAACTCAAAATGAACCCTGGATATAAACATAAATTGTAAAACTATAAAACTAACAGGAAAAAAAAACAGGAAAAAAATTTTCAGGGTCTAAGTCGAGGCTGCATTCTTAACATCAAATATATCCACGAAGGGGAAAATCTGATAAACTGGGTGTCAAGAAAACTAAAAGCTTTTGCTCTGTGACTCTAAGAGAATTAAAATAAAAGAGTGGAAGAAAATAGCAGCAAACATTTGACAAAGGACTAGTATCTAAAGCAAAGAAAGAACTTTTAGAACTCAAAAGTAACAATATGAACATGAACAAAAGACTTGAAGAGCCCTGGCTGGTGTAGCTCAGTGGATTGAGCACAGGCTGCGAACCAAAGGGTCGCCGGTTCAATTCCCAGTCAGGCCACATGCCTGGGTTGCAGGCCAGGTCCCCAGGAGGGCCACATGAGATGCAACCACACATTGATGTTTCTCCCCATCTCTTTCTACTTCCTTCTGTCTAAAAATAAATAAATAAAATCTTAAAAAAAAAAAAAGAGACATTTCCCCAAAGAGGATATACAGATGGCAATCTAGTGAGACAGGGTGTACTCCTGGCCTCATTATATGCTCAATGCTCATTGTAATATATTAGCATACTGAACAACATGAGTAAGCCACTATAAATGGACAGCTCTTATAAGGGCTCAAAATGGCTTACAGGGTTCTTCCAAGGAGTCCCCATCCCTTTCCTTGAAAGATTTCTCCCCCTTCCTTGATTGCCCTATCCCTCAATTAAATGAGCCTCAATAAAAGAAGTAAATTGCCCCAGGGAGGGGCTGCTCTGTCCAGGGAGTAGCACACTCTCTGTCTCACTGTGTCCCTAATAAACTCACTTTCACTTTAAACTCTATGCTGGCTTGTTTGTGAATTCTTTGCTGTGCAGAGCCAAGAAACACAGTGGGTCATGGGCCCTGGGAATGCTTGCATCATTAGCACGTGAAAAGATATTCAACATCATCACCCATTAGGGAAATTTAAATTAAAACCACAAGGAACTATCACTCACTATACACCTAAGAGAATGGCTAAAATGTAAAAATATTGACAACACCAAATGTTGGTGAGGATGCGCTTTCCGTTCATCCAGTTTCTCTTGGTTCACTCGTGCATTGCTGGTGGCAATGTTAAACAGCACAGCAATTGTGGAAAACAATGTGTCAGATTCTTAAAATAACTAAATTGCAACTATTAGCAATTGTATTTCTGGGAATATATCCCAGAGATATGAGAATTTATGTCCTCACAAAAACCTATACACAATTGTTCACAGCAGCCTCTTTGGAATCATCAGAAACAGGGACAATCAACCCAGATGTGCTTCAGCAGGTAAATGGTTAAAAAACCTGTGTATTCATACCACCAATTACTATTCAGCAATGAAAAGCAATGAACCACTGACGCATGCAACAAACTGAATGAACCTCCAGAGAACTGTACAGAGTGAAAAATCCATTCACAAAAGGTTATCTGTTACATGATTCTGCTCATATAATGATCTTTAAATGAAAAGTTTGAGAAATGGTGAACCGATGCATGTTTCCAGAGTTTACGGATGGGGAGAGGTGAAGGGAGGAAGGTGGATGTGTAAGATGAGGGATCCTTGTGACCTGTTCTGTATCCTGATTGTATCAATGTCAATATCCTGGTGTGAGATATTGTACTATAGTTGTGCCAGATGTCATTTTTGAGACCACGGTGCAGAACCAGGCAAGGTATGATGCATGGACTCGCTTTGTATTATTTTTGCCAACTGTTTGTGAATCTACAATTACGTCAAAATTAAAAGTTTAATAAAAAAAAAGTATGCATATTAAAAAACCTCCTGAAGCCTAGAGAGATAGCAGAAACAATAACTGGAGATTACGCACAGAGCCAAAATGATTCCTATTTTCATTGGCCAATCTGTAAAAACTTAGGGTTTGGATAGACTACTGAGTTGTTTTGTCAGCAGGGGGAAAAAATTAGTCCTAAAATAAGTGCTAACGAAGATAAAAGCGAGGCACAAAATTATCAACTGTCCCCAAATAACTCACTCAACCGCCTCCTGGGACAAAGACTAAGAATGTTTTTAGGAATTCGAAACATCCAGCATCCAATAAGGTAAAATCTCTCTTATTCAATCAAAAATACCAAGCAATTAGTTTTTTCTTTCTGCTTTTTGTCTTTCTGAAAGACAGTCTAGTCATCTTTTTCTGAGATCTTTTATTCAGACTTCCTATTGAGGTAGAAAGTCCGTTTTCAGTTCAATACAGGTATATTTATTTTTGTCATCAAACCAGTATATCCTTCACCTTCCTTCACGTGTTTGAAGCACAAATGTGATCAGCCTGATAGATTTGAGAAATTTAATTAATAATGCACTATATAGAAAATTCATACAAATATAAGTGACAAATAATATCACTTCCAATTTAAACTAACTGGGCCAGATGTTGCTCATAATGATTAACCGCGTGAGGTTTCAGATCTATCATTTATAATATTTACATTTTCTGTTCTTATAACTTACACTTTTAAGTTTCAAAACTGAGAGAGATTTGTACTTTGAGAAGCTAAACACCCTCTGCATTATCTGAGGATAAAATTATTTTTTAAATGAATGCAGTTGGAAGGGTAAGCACAGCCTTTCTAATAAAACTTCCTAGTGAGCCATAATATTAACTTCAACTTTATCCCATAATCAATGGTTAGACATTGAAAAGAGGAGGTCAGGTTTGTATTTGCAAATTACTCTGTGAGGCATAAGGATATACATTGGATAACTGAAGATTCCAAGCAGGAGTGTCGGTGAGGAGGCTACCTGCAACTGTTATTTAGTATTACCAGCATACAGGGCAGTGGGAATGGGAACGATAGAAGTAAACAGAATCAAGAGGTTTGTGTGATACAGAATTACAGAAGGTTATATGAACAACATTACTTGCTTGGGCTATGGGTTGGCTTTGCAACATAGAGGGTAAGAGAGAGTCTCATGGAATGGATGCTGAGATAGGTTTCATAGATATTAATTTGAGATGCCCATGAAACAACCAGGTGGAGGTGGCTTCTGCATTTCAGTAGTTATAACATGGAAAGAAGCCCTGCAGCCTGGACAGAGTCATCTACTCACAGACTCACCTTCTTCCTCACCTTCTATTTCCACCCAGATCACTGCTTTGAATTTATATATATACATATATATATATAACTCTGTCATTACAAAGTCTTGCTCTTAGTGAATATTTTCCTTGATGTTTTGTTAGTGAATTTTCAGCTGGACATGTTAACTTACATTCAAACATGCATATGTACACAGATACATACCCAGTTATTAGTATTTATTGGGAAAAAGTGTTTAGGGAGTTCACAATTTTCCTGGCTATAATTAAATTACTATTGAAAATGAGTTCAAGTAATACTTGCCAGATATATTTGTACCTTCTATTAAAGTAGTGAAAAAACAGTTAATGACATTCATAACAGGGTTCAATGGTGGTCCCATTAAAATGCTGCTTCCTCATTGATACTGACAGATAATTATGCACATTCCTGGCATGTTTATTCTGCTAGTTAGGCACCATATTATACTAATATCAGCACACATGTCTCAGTTTTGCTTACAGGGATAGCATGAAATATGTGTTAATGACTTCCTACTATCCACAAACATAAAGTAGCTTTCATTGCCAAATGTTGAATAACAGTATTAAAAAGAAAACAATCAACTTGCAGTTAGTTGGGGTCAGAGTGTTTGTTCATAGATTACTTTAATAATTGGAGCACTTGGGATGAAGGGTCCTTTGAAGGTTTTCATCACATATTACTAATCTAATCCCACATTTGACTTCAGGGGCACTCACACATTTGTACTTTTTGTTTTAAACTGATAATAAAAGCTTTACTCTGGCTAGTTCTGAAATGGCTATTGCAGAATCTAATTTTCACAAAATTTGAAAGCAGGGTGATGTTGATTTATTAAAAAAACACCAAAGTATGCAGTGCAAGAAAACAATTTTCTACAATGTAAATAAAGGTTACAACAAAATAATTATGGTATTTGGGATCAACTCAAAAATTCCCTTTCTTCTCCCTCTACACTCTTCCCATTTGATAGTTGCAAAATAATTATCTCTAGCCCAGCTCCGTCTTCAGAGCTGTGAACTCCACATCTTAAACTTGCTACTTAAGATTTCCTGTTGGAAATCACACAGTCATATGTATTTTCCAAGCCTTAGACAATAATATTTCCACCCCTCTAAACCCCAGTCTTTTACATAGCGGTGACAATAACACCGTTCTCACAAAATTGCTTAAATTATTAACTCAAGAGTCTCTAAATTCATCTTCTTGCCTGACTGCATGCGTGTGATGAATCTCTCCATTTCTCTGCCTTAATTCTAGCGCAGTCCACCGTCACCACTTACAAGTCAACAGCATCATCACCCAGCCCCCCTCTTCTGCTCACATCTCCTCCAAGAAGGATTACTCACACAGCGGCAAAAATATGCTTCTTAAACGTGTTTTACATCAATCTCCAATTGTCCTTAAAAATTCTAACTCTTTATCTTGCTAAACTTCTCTGTGATATGTTGCTTCCTACCTCACCTGACATCATTCAGCTGCCAAAACAATATTCTTTAATTCTTAGAAATCTCATTCCATCTTCTTGTTTAAAATTTTTGTTTTTATCTTTAATTTCCTCCCCAGTACAGTATACACTATTTTTGTTATTTGAAAAAACATCTTTATCTTAATTGTTGATAAGATCGAACTAAATGAAATAAATATATTGTTTGGCATATATTAGATAATCTACATTTGCTAGCAACTTTTTCCAATCTATTATTATTATTTCCATGACTCTCTTTTTTCTGTAAATATAAATACATGCGATCTTATACTTTCTTCATGAAGATGAAAGTCAGTCATACTTTGATGTTTTAAATAATAATAATCTATAAAGAATAATTTTTAAGTTATGAGAATGTATATTAATATATGTAATATCATAATTGCTTATTCTATAATGCAGAAAGTTGATATTATGAAGATTTAAGGTGAGATCTCTCTTAAGGAATAACATTTCCAAATTAGACTAAACAAGCAAAACCTATTAATAGCCTTTTCCCCCTATGATTTCCTAAATAGAGGGGTGCTGAGCATTGATATAAAAATCAAACCAGACTGATGTTTACAGGAATATGAATGCGTTCATATCCCATACATTAACCCTGGCAATACGCACTAGGTATCAGTCAAGAAACTACACAGATGTTATATATTGAATATTATACAGCTTTCAAAGGGAGAGAGAGAAAGAAGATACTCTGAATTTATTATATAGTTGGAGGTACATAAACACTTTTACAATTATTAAATACTTTCAGATGATTGAGATTTCTTGTCTTCAGTCTCACCCTGCTTTGCAACCAACTGGAATAAAGGTCAATGAGAACCAAGTATTTTTAATGATCTAACAAACATCTATAACCCCATGCACACTATACAAGAAGGGCAACCAAGCGCACAAAGTAAAAGAGACTGCCACAGAGGACCCAGAACTAGCAGTTCTTTCAAGTCAGATAGACCAAAAGGCCTCCAAAGTTGGGGCAAAACCAAGAATTCCATGCTTGAAATTGAAAGGTTGAGCAGCAGAAACTTGACAGACTCCTTGAAATTCTTTCAGTACACCAGGGCTCTGTGTAACAAGTGCAGAAACTACTTCCGCAAAAAGCAGGCGGCAGTGGCTGCAAGGTGAAAAAGAAACAGAGCATCAGAATGCCCAGGATCTGGCAATTTTTGTGACCTGACAAGCATTAACAGTTAAGTCATACTAGAAGAAGTGTCCACACACAAACACACACACACCCATACAGGGGAGGAAATGAACTGCCACAGCTGTCACGCTTCACAGTGAACTAGACAGACTTCCGACTTGCAAGGGGCAGCAAGCAGTGCCACACCCAAGAACACGGGCTGGTGAGGATGCATTTCAATTCAAGTTCTAAAACTTATCTACTGACAGTGGTTCTCAGCATGAGCATCACCAGAAATTTTATAAATAATAATCCACTGGCTCCAGCTCATACAATCAGAATCTTTGGGCGTGAGATCAGACATCACCAGGTTTTAAAAGGTTCTTCCTTCGATTCTGCTCTTGCAAATTCTAATGTGAGGCCAGATATCAATATTATAAAAGAAAAAAGTAGGGTCAACCAAAATTAGAGGCAGGATGGAAAGGAGAAGGGAATACAAATTGCTAATTTTTTATGTGTCCCTATCACTCACACCAAACAATAAGATTATACAAAAGTTCAAATTATATATAAAATAATAAATATAATCATGAAAAGAATTTAGTATAAGCCCTCTCAAGTGGTAAGAAGAGAAACACATACAGAAAACAAGACAAAGGCAATGCAAAGCAAAGATTTTGAGGAAGCTTAAAAGAAAGAATTAAATAATACAAACACAATACCCAACAAGGTAATATAATAAAGCCCAAGCACACCAACCACGAATCTACATTTGCACACAAACACACACACGTACGTTTGCAATCAGCTGTTCAAAAGGGAAAAAAAAACTGCAAATGCTTGTTAACTATGAGACATAGCTTAGACTGATACAAGTCAAAGATATATCCAGAAAATGCAAGTTAAAAGATAAAAGAAGCATTATCTTATATCAACAGTTTAAACTTAAGGGGGGAAAACTTTTTCCAAGACAAAGAATGGCACTCTACAAATAAAGAGAAAATGGAATCATGAAAATGTATCAAAAGTACAATACTTTTCTTCCAAGTATCCTGATATAAATATGAACTAGAACTAATTTGAAACAAGAAAAATCTAAAAGTTGAGATGGAATCGTGATAATTGTAATAAGGAGGAAGGAGTCTTTAAAATGACTTTAAGATCAAACAGTAGAGCTTTACTATTCATAAATAAAAACTACCAGGATGCCAGGAGAAACACTGAAACAAGAATTGATTAGAAAACAATTTATTTACATCAGTACATAAAAAGAAAATAGATAAATATAATAGAAATGTAACTGATACTTTTGAAACACATATTATAAAAAATATCTTAATCACTTGAATAAAGAAACCATAACATTTTCTAAAAAATGAAATTATATATTCTGATCACAGTGCTGTAAAACTAGGAATTGATAATAATTTGAAAACAGCACTGCTGTCCATATCCATGAGTCATTTTTCCTTTTTCCTGAATCCGTCTACCTCCTATCTTTGCAGGGGGAAAGGAGGATAAGGGGGTTAAATGATAATGGAAAAAATACAATAAAAAATTAAAAAAGAAAGCAAGCTATAAAAAATAAAACAAAACAATGGAAATTTAGAAATAACATTTATTTTTAATTTTTATTTAATTTTATTGTATTTTTTCCATTACCATTCAGTCCCCTTATACCCCCTTCCCAAAATAGCTTTTAAAACTCCCAAGTAAAATATAAATCAAAACCAAAATTTCAGAATATCTAAGAAATATTGCTACTAAAATTATTATTTACTAGAATAAATAGATTGTACTCTGGAAAGGGAAAATATATTGCTTTAAATATTTACAATACAAAATAAGAATAAAATGCAAATTTATTGACCAAAAAGTTAGAAAAAATACAAGAAAATGTTGGAGGAAGAAACTAAGTAACATAAAAGCTGAAATTAATAAACTAGAAAACAGAAAATCATAACTAAATAAGTAAATCAGTGATGTGGCCCTTTGAAAATATAAGTGGAAAAGTAAAATAAATAAACCACTAGCTAAGCTAATTTACTAGAAATAAAGAAGAAAACAAAGGAGAATGAAAACATAGCATCTACAGAGTATGTTAGAAAAAATAGCAAGATAAATTATTTTGCTAAATACAACACAAATAAATTTTAAACATTGGCATTAGTGAAACTTCCAACAATGCAATTGAATGTGTTCCAAAGAGTAGAGTGAAAATGAAGCAAAGTCTTCTTTTAAATAACAAAATTAAATAAAGATAGAAACTAGATTACATGTTAATTTTTTTTGCATTTGAAAACACATCAAATAGATTTATAATATAAATGGCAATGGGTTAATTTTATTTTTTAATCCTCACCTGAGGCTATGTTTATTGATTTTACAGAGAGAGGGAGAGAGGCCTGGATAGGTTGTCTAGAACGTGCTCAGACTGGAGGTATGTGCCCAAAATAGGGATCGAACCCACAACCTCTTGGGGCATGACCACAACCAGCTTAGTCACTTGGCAGGGGCTGGGTTGATAACGGACTGAGAGTTTCCATGTAATCTTCATCCACTGTGCACCAATGGTAAGACCTTACCTCAGGAAAGTACAATTACCAAAATAAGGAGATTGCCATCGGTATAATACTACTCACTGTAGCTTGTATGTGAATTTGACCATGTTTGCACTAGTGTTGATACTACATTTAGTTCTTTCTTGTATCTCCCTAGACTCCTCCAATCAGTTAAAATTCCTCAGTTTTTCCTTGTCCTTAATGATTTGATGCTATTAAAGAGTATCATTTTGTACAATGAATTTTACTTTGTGTTTGTATAATGTTTTTTGAGTTTTAGAATAAATTGAAGTTAATTCATTAAATAATTGTCTGCAAATTTTCAATGATCATTTGCTTTTTACTTAATCTATTAATGTGCTATATTTCATTATTAGATTTCTAATATTCAAATGTTACTGAATTCGCAGGATGAACTAAGTTTGTCATTCTATGTACTTTATTGAACTAACAAATTAAGATAACTAAAATTCTGTTTGAGAATTTTCATTTACTTATTTGTGAGAATTATCTATAATATTCTTTACAAATGAGTTCTCATTTGGTATCCAGGTTATAAGTCTCATAAAACATTTTGTTTTTCTTTTTTTTTTTCTGGAAGTTAGTAGAAGATTATAATTTCTGGAAATTTGTAGATGATTATAATTTTTTGAATTTTTGATAAAATTGTTTCTCAAACACGATATTTGTGTGTAGATGTGTGCTTCATGTTATATGTTTCACTTGCTGACCACATAGGTCTATGCAGGTTTTTCATTTCTTCTTGACTCAACTTAAATGGGCTGTTTTCCCAAAAAATGCTCATTTTACAAAAAATTTTAAAATTTAAGACATGTAATATTTATACGTTTATGATATTTGCTACATCTATAGAGATATCTGTCTTTTATGTCTTATTAATCTCTCCCATTATCTATATATTTTTTTCTGATTGTTTGCTTTTATCATTCAGGAATGTAATTTGCTGGAGTTTTTTAACCAAAGTATAAAGGGCCTTAGTGACTAATGTCCTGGCTGGCGTGGCTCACTTGGGTGGAGGCCCCTGCAACCTTCAGGTGCGGTTCAATCCTGAGTCAGGATGCCTAGGTTTTGGGTTTGATCCTCTGTCTGGGCCCAGATGGTCCCCAAACCCAGCATGGACAGGAAGGCAACCAGTATGATGTTTCTCTGCCATGTGGATGTTTCCCCCTCTCCCTTCCTCTCTCTAAAAGCAATGAAAAAATATTATTGGGTGAGGATAAAAAAAAAGAAAAGGCATTAGTGACTAAGGCCATGGTGTTCCAGCCAGCTTATTCATTTGAATTTACTCTGAATTTACCACGTTTCTGTCCTTGTGCATGTTATATAATCTATGCCCCAGATTCTTAACCTGTAAAATGAGTTTTAATTATATCTGATTCAAAGTGAGGTTTGAAACTTTAAAAAGTAGAAACTTTTAAAATAGCCTGTTGTTATATTATACATTAAAATTATTTAGAATATGATATTTAAAAATATAAATATTTAGCATTTTAACATTTAATCATTATTAGCTAATATAGTCATTTATAATTATAAAATTCCATTAACTATTAATATACCTGAATCCACATAATTAGGGTACAATGTGTTTATTTCTGGATTTTGTGATTTCTACTATTACTCTCTAATTGGATCTTAAAATTTAGAAATTTTTATTTCTTCATAATATGCCAATGTGTTATTTTTTCCTCTTTTTTGTCCTTGATTTATATCTAAATTTTATTATTTTCAAAGACTGCAGTTTATATGATCTCCAGTTATTTGAAAGTTGTTTATATTGTTTTTATAGCCCAACTGCATAAATATTCAGTGTATTCTTGAAAAGAGTATTACCTAGCTTTTCTGTGCAAGTTTCTATGTGTCTATGAAGTGAAGCATATTTGTAGTGTTGTTTAAATATTTTATATCCTTCCCTTAATCATTTTTTGGTTTCTTTATGTAAATTTGTGATGAAATTCCCTACGATTATTGTAGGTTTGTCAATTTCTCATTGAAATTCCATCAATGTTTCTGTTAAATACTTAGAAGTTGTAATAGTGTATAAGACTAGAATTATTATAACTTTCTTATGAATTTTCTTCCCAGGATTTTTAGTAAAAATCTGTCCTTTACCACTTTGTCACTTTCTTATTTATAATGTCCTTATATTTTAGGGTATCTTTCATGAGCAACACATTTAGATTTTTCAAATCAATTCTCACAAACTTTATCTTTTAACAAACACGTGTGTTCCTCTTACACTTACCATAACTAACGAGGGCTTTGAATCTGTGTTAAGCATCTTATTCTGTGCTTTCTAGTTACCCATTGTTTTCCTTTCTCTTTTTCGTTTTCGATCTTTCATTGCCTTATTTTTAATTAAATGAGTTGCTGTGTTTTTTATTCCTACTTCATTTTCCAAGTTGGAAAGTTTTTATATTTTCAATTTTTACTCATTATTTGAAATTTTTGAACGTCTCATTCCCCTGTGCGCTGTTTTTCTAATCCTTGCACAGTCGCTTACGTTACGTCCTTATAGGTTGTCGGTCATGAACTTTGAGCTTATATGTAGCAGCGATGCGTCTGTGCACATCACTGTGGAGCCTATTGGAGGTTTTTCCCACTAGAGGTAATTTCCATTTGTTTCTCCCACACACAATGGGCTTCCTCACCCTTAGACAATTGTATACTAATTAACACCTTGGCTGACAGTTTTCTAGACAACTGGGTAGTATAAATTTGAATGTCAAATCCATGTGAAAGAAGGTCTATTCTGAATTTTCAAGAGATGTTTTTTTAAATCTAGCTTTCAAAAAAGCAAACATTTCCTCAACTTATCATTTTGCTTGTGGGAAGAATTTTCTTGACTATGCAAACCTTCAAGCCACCTGTGATCTGTATAAGGGCTTGTTATTCTAGTTTTCCATTCTCTATAGTCTGAATCTTGTCTCTGCACCCTAGGCCAGTCATTTCAATACTAACAAAGATACTTGGTTCCCCAAACAACAAAATGCCTCCAGTGTGACCTCTGCATCATTACCAACTACCACAAGCCTCTTTTGAGGGACCTAGAGAATATTTCTTAATTTATGTGAGCAAAGTAATGCATTCAAAATGATGTTTTTAATATTCCTTAAGGTACATAAGAAGGGACTTTTGGAAAATAATCAATCTTCAATATTGTCAATAATCATAATGAATGTATTACTTTTTTTTAAGATTTTATTTATTTATTTTCAGAGAGAGGAGAAGGGAGGGAGAAAGAGCAATGTATGGTTGCCTCTCACATGGTCCTCATTGGGGACCTGGCCCGCAACCCAGACATGTGCCCCAATTGGGAATTGAACCGGGACCCTCTGGTTCCCAGCCCGCACTCAATCCACTGAGCTACTCTAGCCAGGCATGAATGTATTACTTGTAACTGAAAAGATTCGAGTTCATTTAAAAATAAATCATAACATACCTTGGAAAAACTTCTTTTATTTAAACAGACTCACATCTTTGAAATCCTTGATGATTTCTTCCTATCTAATCAGTTGTCAGCCAAGTCAACATGTTTATCCTTCTAATCATCCTGGAAAGCAAGAATCCCAATTTATATTAAAATTCAGTCACCCACAATAACTAGCATAGTATGGAAAAACCGTGAAAACTCAATAAAGGTATGTTTAAAATATGAAAAAATAAGTGTACTCAGTCATCAACAAAAACAAAAAAGTCTCTCCATGAGGGAGTGACAGCCATAGGCACCTCCCTACCATCATCGACACTTGGAGAAACAGACAACCATCTGAAACTGTTCAGTCCCTGACCAGACTCAGTGCAATAGTGTGACAATGAGATAAGCACTTTGCAACAATTTACTGCCTGGATGCCATTTGCAGTCCACTGCAGAGAGAGGAGTCACCCAAATACTGTCAAATAGTCAGAAGCAGTTAAGCAGGCAGATACTGACCTTTGAGAAGGGATATCTGACTGGAGCCATGGGAAGAAACATCAGAGAGAGCAGTTTGCGCTGAGAGAGATAAAACTGGAAATTGGCAGAGGTTACCCGTTAATGCTGGTCTCAATGCAGATCTGCGCAAATGTGAAGTGAAATTCCATAAAGCTTAGAAAAAAGTACCCCTGGAAAGAGGCAGGCCAAGCAATCTTTACAGAACACTTAGGAATAGTTTTCTTTTCACCAGCCAGAGCAGACAGGCTAAAACATTGAGCACTTAGAAGCTAATTAACTCAGAAGTGATTCTTAATTAGCTTTAAACTAAAGATTTAGATCCAACCTAACAAAGCCGAAAAGCAAGCTTTCATAGGATCCAAACCAGCTCAGTACTTTAACTGTCTATCAGAACATTCTGGAATAAAACACTAGGATACAAAAAGATTATCAACAGTTTAAAGCAATAGAAAAATATGGCTCATTACCAAAGAAAAATCAGTAAACAGAAATAGACTAAAAATAGAAGTAGATGATAGAATTAGGAGACCCAACTGAAAAAACCAATTGTGAATATGACGTACATGATACTGTGTTTGTATATAAAAATGTAAATATGCTAGAAATGAAAGTAGCAAATATAAAAAAGACCCAGGGGAGCTCTCAGTGGTGAAAATCACACTGTTTACAATTATAACTACAGCGAATGGGATGAACAGCAGATTGGAGACTGGAGAACCTGAAGGCTCAAGCAAAGAAATGGAAAGTTTCCCAAATAAAGAACTTTTTAAAAAATTGAACAAGTGAACAGCATATCAATCTAAAAAGTCTATATATTGTTGTAGTTTCAGAAAGAGGACAGCGTAAAAAAATTGAAGTAAAAATATCCAAAATGTTTTAATTTAATGAAAACCGTGAACTCATAGATAGGAGACTTCAAATCCAAGAATGTCAAAGACTTAAGCTACATGAACATAAAAAAACCCACAACATATCATAACAACAAATTGCTAAAAACCAGTGATAAAAAATCTAAAATTTGCCAGAGGGGGAAAATGACAAATCAGGTACAGAGGAACAAATATATAAGACTAATAACAGGTTTTTCATATTTTCTGTAGTACCATCTTTAAAACACTGAAGAAAAATAAAAACCATCAACTTAGAATTCTATGGTCAGCAAAGATACCTTTCAAAACTAAAAATAAAATAAGATCTCTGTGTCTTCCAGCGCAGCACAAACATCGTCCGGGACAACGAGTGGATTTAGGATATTTCCATGAACTCGGCCAGACTAACATGCTCAGGTTCTGGCAGTGGCTCTGGGTTCTGAGGTTTGGTTAAAATGTAAGGACACTTGAGTAGGAGGTAATACCCCTGCCTGCCAAGCTCCAGCAGTGTCGGGAGGCCCGCTCTGGGCCTTCCTGCCCATCCTAAGGGCCGCCGGGGCCCTGGCAGGGACTTGTAATTTTGCTAGAGGCTCAGCCTGCTCACTGGCATCCTCCGTGAGTATCAGTTTTCAGCAATGTTAGCCCTGGGTTCTGAGGTGAGGTGGAAGTGTTTGAGAAAGCAGGATGGGGTTAACGCTTTCTCCGGCATTTCCAGGAAGGCAAGAGCAGTTCCTAGGATGTTGTGGTGACCTGGGCAGAGATCTCTCTGGTCTTCCACACCCCCACACGATGTGCTGCGTCCTCTGAGAGAGCTCCGTGAATGTTTCTATGGACTCAAGCATGTCTAGAGCTCCCTCCCTGTGGCTCCTCCGCTAGCACCTGCAGTTTTGTGCCTCCAGGGCGGGACTCGGAGTAGTTCAGTGTTTGTGACCCACGAGAGGGCATGCAGCCATGCAGGACAAGACCTGGAGCCTCAATGTCTAGGTAGACCTTTTAGGGAACCTCCTCCTAATCGCCGTCTCCGTATATCAGACATTTGTGACTCAAGAAACTATATTTAATGGTGTACAACAAGCACGGCAAAAAATAATTCATACGAGATATAATAAATTAATAAAACATATTAATATGCATTAATTATAATTAATAAAGATGATCAATTAAAGGTAAAATATTTTCAAATATATGCGCAAACTAAAAGATAATTGTGGCTTTTATAACATATATAAAGTCAAAATGTTTAAAGACAATAGCAGAATGGATGAGAAGGAAGTAATGGAAGTATATTGTTGTCTCATATATTCCAATGAAATGGCATAACATTATTTGAATGTAACTAAGTTAAACATATATACTATAAATCCTGAAGCGGTTCTTCATCAGTTGCTTACCAGTTTTAGAGTTTATAAGAATAACTTGGAGAACTTGCTAAATAGAAATTGTTTGGGCCCAACCCAAGTATTTCTTATTTTGTAGGTATGTGGCGGAGGCTGAGAATTCATTCATTCTAACACTGTACTGCAGTCAGTTAATTCTCTCTCTTAGGGCACAGGCTAGCAATTATGCACATCACTTACATATATTCTAGAGCTGAAAGAATGAATGAATGAATAAACAAAGTATTGATCATGGGAAACAGGTTCCTCACTACCAGAGAATATTTACATAAAGCAAGGGTGAAAAGTTCAGATGAATTCAAGACAGAGACACTAGTATGGCCCCATCTTTATTATATAGAGATAGAAATAATAGAAAGAAAATTAAATCATAAGTTACTGACGAGGATAAAGTATTTATAAAAATGCATGATAAAGTTCAGGATACATAAATGCATTTTACAACTCAACAATAAATTTTAATAGGACATATATTACAGTAAAAATTGGGCAAAGATTTGGACAGACACTTTACCAAAGAAGATGGAGGGTGGAAAACAAGCACATAAAAATAATTAGTCATTAGGAAAAGCAAATTAAAACTACAATGAGATTACGGTGTACACACAATATAATAGCTACAATTAATGGAG
This sequence comes from Micronycteris hirsuta, assembly GCA_004026765.1. Lineage (NCBI taxonomy): Eukaryota > Metazoa > Chordata > Mammalia > Chiroptera > Phyllostomidae > Micronycteris > Micronycteris hirsuta. The sequence goes on from PVJI01015598.1 coordinate 35,950, forward strand.
CTGATTATAATGTGTCACTATCCATAGCAATTAGAGCTCTCATACATTGCTTATGGGAATGTAAAATGGTGCAACCTCTTTTGAAAACAGTCTGATATCTTCATACAAGCTGTGTGAGCATTTATTATATGACGCATACATCTGGCTCTTAGACTAGGTGAAAAATAAAAATGTACACCCACATAAAGACTTGTATTCAGATTTGCATGACAGCTTTACTTGTTGTAAACAAAAACTGGAAACAAGCTAATGCCCATGGACAGGTGAATGCTTCATGAACAAACTATATCTATATAACTTAATATTAGTAAAAAGTAAAATGGGTCAAATAACTAATACACATACCACACAAGTGAATCTCAAAGGCATTACGCTAAATGAAAAACTAGACATGAAAGCTATACACTGAGGTGTTTCTGTTCATTTAAAATTCTACGAGAGACAAAACTAGTGACAGAAAATCAGTCAGCATTTTCCAGAAGACAGTAGGCCTGACTGCAAAATGATACTGGTGATAAAATAATTCATGATCGTGGTGGTAGTTACATGACAGAAACACTTGTCAATATTCAGAAAATTATACACTTTTATTGTGTTTAAATTTATCTCAATAAAATTGATTAAATTTTTTTCTGGACCCAGTAGATGTGGTTCAAATGGTTGGAGCATCATTCCAGAAACTGAATGGTCGTGGGTTTGATTCCTAGTCAGGGCACATACCTGGGTTCCTAGTTTGGTCTCCAGTCAGGGAGCATATGAGAGGCAATTGATTGATAACTTCTCTCTCATATCGATGTTTCTCTCCCTTTTTCTCTCCATCCCTTCCCCTCTCTAAACATGTCCTATGGTGAGAATTAAAATAAAAAAATTCTGGCTCATGCCAGTGCCAGGCTGTTTTGATTACTATAGCTTTGTTGTATAGTTTGATATCCAGTACTGTGACCCTTCAAGCTTTGTTCTTCATTCTCAAAACTGCTGAGGCAATTCTATGTCATTTTTGGTTTCACATAAAGTTTTGTAATTTTGTTCCAGAACTGTGAAATATGTCATTGGTATTTCAATAGGAATTGCATTGAGTCTATATATTGCTTTGGGTAGTATGGACATTTTAGTGATGTTAATTCTTCCAGTCCATGAATATGGTATACGTTTCTACTTGTTTATGTCTTCTTCTATTTCTTTTTCAATGTTCTATAGTTTTCTGAGTAAGATCTTTTACCTTCATTAAGGCATATGGATTAATGAAACAGAAAAAAAAAGCCTAGAAATCAACCCATGAATTTATGGTCAAATAATATTTGACAAAGGAGACAAGAGTGTACAATATAGTAAAAATAGTCTCTTCAATAGATGGTACTGGGAAAATTGGTACATGCAAATAATAATGAAACTAAACTACCAACTACCATTGGTACATACACAAGAATAAACTCAAAATGGATAAAATATTTAAAGATACATCACAAAACCATAAAAATCCTGGAAGAAAAAATAGGTAGTAAAATATCAGACATCTTACATAGCGATATTTTTGCCAGTATATCTCCTAGGACAAGGGAAACAAAGAAAAAACATAAGCAAATGGAACTACATCAAATTAAAGAAGATTTTTTCACAGCTAAAGAAACTATGAAGAACATGAAAAGAGAATCTACTGTATGGAAGAGTGTATTTGCCAATGATACATCTGGTAAGGGATTAATTTACAAAATACATGAAGGATTTACACAACTCAACATCAGGAAGAGAAAGAACCCAATTTAAAGATGGGCAATGAACCTGAATAAACACTTCTCCGAAGAGGACATAAAAATGGCCCATAGACATACAAAAAAATGCTCAATGTCACTAATCAGCAGAGAGATGCAATTTAGAAGCACAATGAGATGTCACCTCACACTTGTCAGAATGGCTATCATCAATAAATCAACAAACAAGTGCTGGCAAGGATGTGGAGAAAAGGGAACCTTAATGCACTGCTGGTGGGAATGCAGACTGGTACAGCCACTGTGGAAAACTGTATGGAGTTTCCCCAGAAAACTAAAAATGAAATTGGTTTGACCCACTGATCCCACTTCTGGGTATATATCCTAACAATCCTGAAACACCAATAAAAAAATATATGCACCCTTGTTTATTGCAGCATTGTTTACAATAGTCAAGAGCTGGAAACAGCCCAAGAGCCCATCAGTAGATGAATGGATTACTATACTGCTATAAAAAAAAAAAAAGATACTCTTAGCCTTTGCAACAGCATAGGAGAACCTGGAGAGTATTATGCTAAGCGAAATAAGTCAGTCAGACAGAGACAAATACTACGCAATCTCACTGATATGTGGAATCTCACGAACAAAATAAACTGATGAACAAAATAAAAGGAAAGGCATGGAGACGTGGCACAGACTGGCAGATCTCAGAGGAGAGGTGTTGGGTGGGGAGGACTGGGAGAGATTAGCCAAAGAATATTTATGCACACATGCATAGCCCATGGACACAGACAACAATTGGTGAAGGCTGGGCTGTGGTGGGAGGTGGAGGCGGGGGGAATGGGGGGAAATGGGAACATCTACAATAGTGTCCACCAAAAAAAATTCTGTCTTCTCTGCTTTTTCACAAGAAAAAAATAAATATTTTTTCCTTTCCTTTTAGGAGTGAAATTATGCCAGGTAAAGTATAGAGAAAATCCCTGATTCCAAACTGTTTCTCCCTCCTACAAAATGATCTACAGGAAAATCCCATTAAACATACATGATCTGAATGTTGACTCGATCCAGCTTTGACCTCAGGTGACAGGCTTGATTTTGCATTGAGAGCCACATCTTACTTAAGTCTTGACTGGGATAACAAATCAATAACTCCATCTTTTGTTTAATTTTGTTTTTTTGGAGGGGGAGTCATTTAAGACTACCGTTCTGATATGAATTAAACCTGTTGGCAATGAGGATACTAAAAGTAATGAGAAAATAAAAATTGCCTTACATCCATTTATCCATGACATTATGAATCCTGGCAGGCTTTATCAAAATAGAGGCTCTGGATTAACATTGTACACTACCTATCAGTTTTGAACAGGATATAGCAACCATAAAAACCAAGAAGTCTGCTTTATTAACTTCTGTAGCCAACCCAACACATTCTCTTTTTTACTGAAGTTACTGGGGTGATATTGGTTAGTAAAATTATATATGTTTTAGGTATACAATTCTTTAATACATCATTTGCATGTTGTATTGTGCATTCAACACATTCCACCTACATCATCTTTTTATACCTATACCTCCCTTCACCCCCTTTACCTCTAATTAATCACCATACTGCTGTCTGCGTCTATGAGCTTTTGTTTCTTGATATCTTTACCTTTTTCACCCAGCCCCACAAATCCCCTCCCCTCTGGTAGCTGCCAGTCTTTTCCCTGTGAATTTGTTTCTATTTTACTTTCAGTTTATTTTGTTAATTAGATTCTACATATGAGTGGAATCATATGGTGCTTGACTTTAACTGACTGGCTTATTTCACTTAGTATAATGCTCTCCAGGTCCATCTATGCTATTGCAAATGGTAAGATTTCCTTCTTTTTTACAGCTAAATAGTATTGCATCGTATAAATGTATCACCAATTTTTATCCACTCATCTACTTATGGGCACTTGGGCTGCTTCCAAATCTTGGCTATTGTAAATAATGCAGCAATGAACATAGAGGTGCATATATTCTTTTGAATTAGTGCCTTGAGATTCTTCAAATACTTTCCCACAAGTGGAATCACTAGGTGATAAGAGAAGTTTATTTGTAATTTGTTGAGGTAACTGCATACTGTCCACAGTGGCTGCACCAGTCTGCATTCCCACCAACAGTGCACGAGGGCTCCCTTTCCTCCACATCCTCACCAATACTTGCTGTTTGTTGATTTACTGATGATAATTATTCTGAGAGGTCTGAGGTGATTTCTCATTGTAATTCTAATTTGCATTTCTATGATCATTCGTGACAAGATAGGGATGTTTGCTTTCACCTCTCTTATTTAATATAGTACTGGACATTCTGGCCAAAGCAATCACACAAGAAGAAGAAATAAAATACATCTAAATTGGAATGGAAGAAGTAAAACTTTCATTATCTGAAGATGACATGACACTGTATATAGAAAGCCCTAAAGATTCCACCTAAAAACTGCTAAAAGTAATCAATGAATTCAGTACAGTAGCAGAATACAAAATAAATATCCAGAATTTTTTATACATCAACAATGAACTGTTGGAAAGAAAAACTAAGAAAACAATCTCATTCACAATTGCATCAAAAAATACCTAGGAATAGCCCAGACTAGTGTGGTTCAGTGGATTGAGTGCTGGCCTGTAAATCAAAGGGTTTCCAGTTTGATTCCTAGTTTATGGTACATACCTGGGTTGCGGGCCTGGTCTTCAGTAGGGGATGTGCAAAAGACAACCACACACTGATGTTTCTCTTCCTCTTTTTCTACCACCCTTCCTCTCTGTCCAAAAATGAATAAATAAAATCTAAAAAATAAAGAAGAAGAAGAGGAAGAAGACGAAGAAGAACCATTTTAAAAAGTAATACCAAGGAATAAATTTAACCAAGGATGTAAAAGACCTGTTCTTGGAGAATTAGAAGACAGTGAAAATAGAAACTGAAGAAGATACAAATAAGTGGAAACATATACCATGCACATGGATAGAAAGAATT
>PVJI01015599.1:0-40687 GCA_004026765.1 Micronycteris hirsuta
TGAAAGCTCATACAACAGTATTCAGTATATTCTGACTGACACCAGGGTTTGTGACCAGTGTGACAAAGCATGACACAACATAATGGTGTTTCCTAAACCTTTTCCAACTATGTGCCAAATTTTGATAGATGTATAACATGCATTTCAATTTTGAACTCTATATACCTGTTTTTATGGTCACATCTGTCAGGCCAAATGCTACAGTGTTTGCAGAGCAAAGTACAGCTTGCTTGGTGTCAGAGGTAAAGAGAAGAAGCATAAAATTAAGTGGATGTCAAAGAAAGTGTTTTGTGGAACACGCAAAAACGTGGCCTCCTGAGAACTTAAAGTTTATTCAGGGCAGATGCATTTCTAAAAGAAGTGTGGTGTTGAAAGGCAAACATTAAATAGTGCAGTAACGATGGATTCTTTTATAGACATCCTGAGACATTGCTATGTTGCAGAGATTTTGTTATGTTATTACTAACTTGTGGGTAGTATTCTTTTCGGTCTTAATTCTCTCAAGCACAGCTGCCAAAATTTCTAGTAGAATATTTACAAGTAATCTACACACATAAACACGGTAGGAAATAGAGACATAAACACAACCTTAGTGTATGATTATGATAATAATCCTGAGGCTTCTGAGAAAGTACCATGAAGAAGTTAATACCAACAATAGCCAGAAGACATTTCTTGTGAAAGAAGTGCTGAACTGCTGGACATGAAATTGACAACCAGTATAGCGTCTGCCTGAAAAGAATTTGGAATGTCGGGGTGCTGTGTCCACAGAATATAAGGCTGGCAAGATGAGCATGAGGCAAACCTTGGGGGTCAGGCCAAGACATTCTATATGTCATAAATGCTGATGAAGGGATTCTGATTAAAAAGTGAATATGTATAGTTACATAATAGCTTCGGATTGGTAGACTCAGTAAGGCCAAGATTTTGAGCCGCAGGAATGAAAGAGATTAAGCAGTAAACAGTTATTTGACACAATATATTGAAAAGATGAAAACTGCCATGTTCATTGAATAAGGTTTTCAAATATTCTCTGAGATAAATAATAAAGTTACTTGCAACTTTTCTAGGGATTAGTAAAGTCATATCACAGAATATAGTAGTTTATAGAATCATTTTAGTGAAGACAAGCAAATGGTAAAGTCCCATAAGGTAAAGTCCCAAATTTTAAATTTCTGACTATTTGGCCCATTGGAATCTATACCATGTTAAAAAGTTGTATAATGGTTGAGTTAGTTACACAGAAAACAACTAACTCAACACACACACACACACACACACACACACACTCTCTCTCTCTCTCTCTCTCTCTCTCTCTTCTACCAAAGAAAGTGCAGACTATCAATAGAAAATGTTTGAAAACCTAATGGTCCATTTGTATACCATAAGCGAAGCAGTAAGTTAAGTGTTTGGAGATGGTTTTAGTTCTTAGTGCCCCCCCTCACTCTTTGTAATCATTCAAAAGCCTGACCAGGACAGGCCATTGATATGAGGACATTATCAGTCCTGCTCTTCACCACTGTTTGTGGTGTCTCAATGGCCTGTCAAGTTTGGGTGGGCTGCTATTTTACTTCTCTCATGTTCTTCCTTCTTTCTGTTTGATGATTCCTCCTTAGAACAGTTGATGGTATAGAAGCTACACAGTAGCACTTACGACAACAGAGGTCACACATGTAAAGTATAACGGACAGAAAGTAAAAATTATTATCAGAGTTCTGGGTTGGCTCCTAAGCCAATAGCCAATAATAGTGCCCAAATGTAAACCTAGAGAATAGATCCAATTCCTAACCCAAAGGGTCTTTGGAGTCTGCTATGGTTATACTGGCCAAATTATTGATTTAAAATTACTCATTTTTCCTCGGACCTTATTATTAGTATTAGAGACCCTAGATATATCTGCATGGATACAAACACACCATTTCCCCTCTAAACAACACTGTTCTTTTTTTAAGAGGCTGTCTACAGAGGCCCTCTTCTGAATCAATGCTTGCTTAATTTCATGGGCAAGGGCACTGTCTGGTACCTCTTCTCCTCTCCGGCTTGTACAAATAGACTTTCTACACTTCTTGGGGCATTTTGGGAAGCACAGAGTGAAGAGGGTTGAGGAGAGAGGAAAATTGTCCAGAATTCAACTTAGGGGGATAGGGTTCCTCTTCTGAAACTGAAGCCCAGAGCCATAACCATGCTCATCAGAAGTGCTATGATCCCAGGAAATCACACTTTCAGAATCAAGATAAACAGATAGACATAGAGCGAAAGAGAATCAGTGCTTCTTGCTCATAAGATCAGTCAAAGGGAGATAGTCTCCAAATGCACACCATCTGTTTGGTAATTCTCTTCCAAGTCTTATTTCTATGAAAGTACATTAACCAAGTATTTTTAAGCCAGTTCTAATGAAAGATTCTGGAGTATTGTTCTGATGGAGCCAGGAACCTCCTTTTCTAATGATGAAGTGACACAGAATTTTAAATTTCTGACTATTTGGCCCATTGGAATCTATACCATGTTAAAAAAGTTGTATAATGGTTGAGTTAGTTACACAGAAAACAACTAACTCAACACACACACACACACACACACACACACACTCTCTCTCTCTCTCTCTTCTACCAAAGAAAGTGCAGACTATCAATAGAAAGTGTTTGAAAACCTAATGGTCCATTTGTATACTTTAACCAGTTCACAAATAAATTGTGTCTTGATAAAAGAGTGAGTAAAAACACTTGATACTAACACATGCTTTATGTCTATGAGATTGTGTTTATGCATTTTCATGTATATCATATGGTAATCCCAAATATATATCATAATTTCACTATTTTTACAAAAGCATTTATACTACCTGGTTAAGTATGGTTTTGGAATGTAACAGAATTGATGAATTGATAGCATAATTTATAATCTTACTGTGTATTTTCAAGTTTACTTGCTACATCAGTTTTTTCTCAAAAGAAAACATTAATTATCCTCATTGGTTACTATGGAAATCATTAACAAACAGAATGCCAGACACTGAAGTCATGTAAACACAACTTACCTCTACAAATGATAAACACTGTTTAATCAGTTTAAAAGTTTAATCAGAGAAACAGCTACCAAAATGTGCCCTGGAGAAGTCATTTTTGGTTGCCTAGAAAAAGAAAAACGTATATAATAATTGGGTTAATTCAAATATTTGACTTACAATATTAATATCAGACTTCTAGAGTTTTAACCTGGAACATCAAATACAAACACCTATTTATAAACAATGAGAGAAAGATCAAGTTAAAACTAGTTACCTAAAACCAGAAGTTAAATCACTCATACAACGGGGGCTAGAGAAGAGGTTCTCCGTCAGGTGAGTTATCATAACCATCTGGGAAAAAATTAAAACTACAGATGCCCAGCTTCCTTTTCCACAGGTTTATTTCAGAAATCTTTGTCTTCACTCTGACAACTTTCTCAGCGTTAAGAAAGTAGTCCAATGATTTCGACACCATGCTATGGAGGCGCTATTATTCCAAAAGCATTTATGCAGTGCCTACCATGTGCTGCGGTTTGGGATTTGGAGGGAGTTCAAATAATGAGTATTATGCTTGCTGTCCTCGAGGAACCCAGTCCACTACAGGAAACAGAGAAGCAGACAAATGTCTGCAATTTAATACAGTAAGTGCTATGACCATGTACCACGGGAGTACTTAAACTAAATTGAGGAGTAGAAGGGTATAACACGTTCTTGAAGGAGAGATACTGACCTGGTTCTTGAAGGATGCTGGAAAGAGGAAGGCATTTAATAAAGCTGGAGAGAAAATGAGCCTAAGGAAATGAACAGGAGAAAAGACTCCTGGACATGGACAACAGTGTGGTGATTGTGGGGGAGCTGGGTGGAAGTGGAAGAATGTATAAGGGGGATAATTGGTAGTGGAAAAAATACTGTAAAAAACTGGAAAAAATTGAAAATGAACAGGCATCAGTAACCTAAACACTTTTTGCACTCTTCTATGGAAACTGGCTTTTATTTTAAAGAATACAGGAGGAAATTTAAAGTATCTCTGCAGGGCATTAATGAGATCATTTCTTTAATTTGGAAATATTGATCTGAATACATCATGAAGATCCCATCAGAAAGACTTAAGGCATAGTTTAATCATTGGAAGCTTTTATTTGGCATAAGGTGAACTACATCTCAAGGCTTTCTTTGTGTTCTTACTGTAGGTTGGTTATGGCGTTAATCATGTCTTACAATCTGGATTCCTGACAAATGAAAAACAAATGCAAAGTTCAACTGTGGGTCAACTCATACCATACATTTGATTTTAATTAATGGAGAAAATTTAAAGTCTTAGGAGAATTTCCTATTTCATTTTCCTTAGGCCTGACCTTTGGTGCCTTTCCAATTCCTACCTACTATATCCACTTTCTGACGGAGACATTGGAACTTGGTGAACAGATTTGTGGCTCAGGCTTCTGCTGAGCTGCTTGCATATAGACATGCTGAGTGCAGAATCCATGAAGCAATGTTTGCATTTTGGTTTTGAGCTCTGACGTTTCAACGCAGAGATCCCACTTCTTTACTGATTTGGTAACTAACATTCAAGCATTCCTCTGACTAAAAAGATAACATATACTTCCTCATAGAGGAAAAGAAAACTCAAATATTCCTTCATTTTTAAATTATTAAAGATTGATTTAATTTTTATTTTTAGACAGAGGAGAAAGGAAGTCGAAAGAGAGGGAGAGAAACATCAGTGTGGTTGCCTCTTGTGCACCCTCTACTGGGGACCTGGCCTGCAACCCGGGTCCTGACTGGGAATCAAACTGGTGACCCTTTTGTTCATAGGCCAGTGCTCAGCCCACTGAGCCACACCAACCAGGGGCATTCCTTCAATATTTTAATCTCTTGAGAATTAGATCAGAATCTCTCAAGGCACTATAAGGCTTTAAGAAGGCTTTTTGCTACCATTCTCCAAGCTTTATTCTCCTAAGAATTTTACCTGAAGAACAACCCTGTAGTCGACCCATGATATGATGTTTGCTTTGGGGTAAGACAGCAACAGAAAATGAGGCCAGTCTGGTTCCCTGAAGTTTTTCTATTCAAATCAACTCTTGGATTCAACTTCTTTGGATTCTTTGAGACCAGCTAAACTGGAACGAGTTACTTTAGCATTTGCAAAGCTGTATTAATAGGGCCAGAATTTTCTCAGGTATGCTCTCTTATGAAGGTCATGAAGATGAGCTAGGCACATTGTGATGATCACAACAGAATCCTAAAATTAGACAATGAAACACAAGCCAATCCCTTGTCATTACAATATTTATGTCCATTTGTTCTCAAATATTTATGTCCAAATTTTTATTTATGTCTCAAATATTTATTGTTCTCAATATTTATGTCCAAAAATGTTCTCAAATGCCATATCTAATAGATATCAAGACTGTTAAGGATCTGAGGTTTGACCTAAAGTGAAAGCTAACAAATTAGTCTGCCATAGTTTCATGGATTCAAGCAGAAGAAAATATGCCTGTGTCAGAAGTATACATTCACAGCAATGGCAGGAGCCAGAATGTGAATGTTTTTTCCTCCAGTTTCACCGATCCTAATTCCCACAGCATGACATATGATTTCAGGCTCTATCCACCCAGTCACCCCAGCTTTTGAGTCTTTGTAATCGAGGTCCAGGCATAAGGTGAAGAGACAAGCCATCTCCTCTGTGATAGATTCTTAATCCATAGAAAATGTGAGCATAGTAAAGTACTTGTTTTGTGCAATTAAACTTTTTGGTGGCTTGAATACCATAGATATTCTAGATACTTAGGGCAGTGAAAATTCTAAGAACAACATTATCCCTGACATTATTATTTTTGTCATTTTAGGCAAACATAAAAGTACATACTAAATGAAAATAGAAGCATGCATACTTTTATAACAATATATATTCATAAAATAATTATTTTCTTGGTTAAGACAAATATATAATTGTTTTAAATAAAAACATTAATTTTGACATATGAGGATGAGTGTTCATAAATGTTTTATTATTTGTATCTTCCCTTAGTATAGTTTTAAACTATTTCACATTCTGGAAACTAGTTTGGAAACAAAATACTATATGTAGATACTTGCTATTAAAGTCTTTTGGGCCTGTTTTGATAATCTAGTATTAACATTTATCATGCTAATGCCTATTTTTCTGATAATCTTAGTCAATATAGATAGAGAGCAGTTGTTTTCCAGTTCTTATAATCACAAACTTTCAGAAGCTAGTGATAAAGATGTAAATGCAAAGCAGTTGAACAGATTCACAAAACATTTTCCTAGAACTAAGAGTTTCTAAAGAATAAAAAGCGTGATAGGATGTTTGACTTTATATTATAAACTAATGTTATGTTTGCACTCTCACCAGGGTATCTTCAGTATCTAGAAGACCTGGATCACATAATTCCAAATTAAAGCCAAGCCCTGATAATCAGTTAATGGATTGGTAATCCAAATCTCACCTTGGCTTTAGTGCAATGTATACACTTGTTTTGTTTTGCCCACAATTTCAAAATATCAAACCAAAGACCATGAGAGACAATGATGCCTGAGTGGTAAAAACCAAATGAAGTGAACACTGTTTCCCTTGTTGTTCAGACAGGAGAGTTTTTAGGCACTGGCATAGGGAAAGAGAACTCAGGCAGTGCTTGTGGAGTCTATGAGGCAAACAGACAAAGTCCAGTGTTCTTGGAGGAAAATCTATGGTCAGAATACTGGAGACAGGGATGGGAGATACCTGTAGTGTGAAGTCTGGAGACCTACAGATGTGGCTTCTCACATATTCACATGAGCATTTGTCAACACAGGCATAGCGGCAGGGGAAGGACCACTCTTTTCAGATGGAGATAGTAGTGTCTGGTCTATGGCCATCCCACCCTGAATGCACCTGATCTCGTCTGAGATAATAGTGTCTGGTGCTGGGATAATGTTTGTGCCCAACGGTTAGAATGGAAACTTCATGTTTCGCTGGTGAGTAGGATGCAGAGGGTCCTGTGTGGAGGTGGGGAACACAGAAACGGGACTGAGCACTGTTCTGATCCTGCCTAAAACGTGTCAAAATTAGACTTGAGAAGCTAAAGCTATTTTTAAATAACCTAGCTGTGTCACACAGGAAAGTTCAAGAATTGTCCGAAGAACACAAAAATATCCATCTCCCAACATGGTAAATTTCACAATATCTAGCATCCAGTATGAATGTAGGAGGCTTTCAAAGAGTGAAGAAGAAACTTACAAATGGTAATAAGATAAACAAAATTTAATTAATTAAAACTCCACACAAAATGACATAGGTATTAGAATTATGAGGCATGCATTTTCAAATGGTTATTTTTACCTGTATGCTATATATTGAAAAATAGAGTACAAAGAAAAAAAGACCCTGATCTATAACTTCCAGAGATAAAAATCATAAGGTCTAAGGTGAAAGATACAGAGAAACATATTGAAGGCAGACTAGGCATTATGAAAGAAAAGATAATCGAACTTGAACTTGAAAAGATAATTGAACTTGAACTTAGCAATGAAATATATTCAGAATGAAACAACAAAATAAAGAGAACAATAAACCAAACAAAGAATTAGTGAGCCATGAGACAATAACAAGAAACCATCCATAAGTGTAATTAGAATTCTCTAAAGAAAGACATAAAGAGATAAGAGAAAAATACATTTGAGGAAATTATGGCCAAAGATTCTCCAAAGCTGTATAAAATTAAAACACATAGATCCATGAAACTCAAACAACAACAACAACATCAATAAAAAAGAAGAACCAAAGTCATTAAGAAAACTACAAGTCACAGTGACAAAACCAGTGGTGAAGAGAAAATTTAAAAAGTAAATGAAGTAGCCTGGAAAAATCTGAACAAGATCAGTGGAATAAACCAATTTAATTATTGCAAATGGGTTATTGTACTACAGGTTTGTAAGTTGTCATTATTAAGGGAAATAATAGAGATAAATGAGCTATTTTTATATAATTTCTTACAATGGCATACATAAATCTACAAAAATTTCAAAATATTTAATTATAAAACAGCTTCTGGAATACAAAAATTCTTTTGAACAAAGAAAAATGGGAAGGTTTAAAACAGAATTTTTATTGGAAACACTGTAAGGAAAAATAGAGTGAAACAATATCTTTAAGGTTTTGAAAAAATATGTCAGCATACAATTATATACCCATTCGAAAATAGCAGTTTTTTAAATTTAAAAAGAACATTTCAAGTCGGACTTTATGAAATTAAAAACTGAATTCTCTTTTAAAAAGAGAATTCTCTTTTTAAAAACTGAATTCTCTTTTAATACTTTCTTCAGGTATTAAAAGGAAAACCACAGGCTGGGAGATAATATTTAAAAATAAATAAATAGCCCTGACTGGCGTGGCTCAGGGAGTTGGATGTCATCCCTCAAACCAGAAGGTCACCGGTTCGATTCTTGGTCAGGACATATGCCTGGGCTGCAGGCCAGGTCCTGGGATGGGGGCAAGCAAGAGGCAACCAATTGATGTTTCTCTCACATATTGATGTGCCTCTCCCTCTTTTTCTCTCTCCCTTCCTATCTCACTAAAAATAAAAAAATAAAGTCTCATATCTAATCAAACACTTGTGTCTAGAACATATAAAGTCTCAAAACTCTTAAAAAAACAACATATTTTTTCAAGTGGATAAATAATTTAAACAGACTTGAAAATAGATGGATGCATGGAAAATAAGTGCATGGAAGTATGCATATTATTAGTCATTAGAAACATTGGACACATCTGTTATAATGGTTAAAATTGAAAGGTCTGACCACACTAACTACAGGTGAATATGTGAAGAAAATAAAATTCTTATACACTTCTTTTGGTAATACTAAATGTTATAAGCATTTTGGTGAAGTTTTGCATTTTTGTAAAAAGGTAAATATATACTTATCATATAATACAGTCATTCCATTCATAGATCTTTATTTTGAAAAAAGCAGCATATATTTATATAAACTTGTATAAGAATTTCCACAACAGCTTTATTTATAATATCCAACAACAGGAATTAATCCATATAAATCCACCATTGGAATTAGTCCTCCAAAGAATAAAGAAGTAAATAAAATATGATTTATCTATACAATAGAATACTACTGAGATATGAAGAGGAATAACATGCATCTCATATAAATGCATCTTAGATGAAAATCAAAATTACTAATCCAGACTCTCTCCCACAGAAAAAGAAGTATGCATGTGTTATTTAAGTTGAATAAACTACTAGGGATTATAAATTAATCTATAGTGACAGGAATTATGTCAGTTGTTTGAGAAGAGGGGGATGAGAGAGCAGTGAGGAGAGGAGTTACAAAAAGGCAGGTGGAAACTTTGGAGGTAAGGAATGTGCTGATTATTCGTTTGCGGTGATGGCTTTATGGGTGTATGCAAACTCCAAACCCATCAAATTGCACACATTAACTATGTGCAGCCAATTATACCACAGTAAGGTAAGTTATAGAAATATATATATTTATAAATAGTAAGTTTATCAGCTTCAGAAACTTTAATTCTTCATTAGCGGTACTAGATTTGAGGGATCCTACATTAAACTTCATGAATTTGAAATATTTCCAAATAATTTATTTTATTACATTAACATTGCTCCTTAAGAGTCTTCGAATTAATTTTTCTTTGTTTTTAAAATTATATGTGACATTGAAAACAGGTCAACCTATTCTGTTTCTTCAAGGGCTCAGAAACGGTGTGTTAGCTGCAAATCAACTCTATATGCTCCTGAAGCCATTGGATTATAAAGTTTTGTTGGTTTTTTTTTAGTATTTGAGGTATACTTTCTTTTATTTTACATTATTTGTCATATTCCAAAGATTTCCCCTGCTACCAAAGTTGTATCCCTTAATTAGTTCAGTCAAAAATAATTAGGACATATTTACATTCCATTGACAAGCCCACTTCTACAGATGTATTTGTAGCATGAGAGAAGTAAAACTTTATTACTATTCTATTACCCATTCTATTACTATATTAAAATCCATATGACTTCAATAGATACGCAATTGTCCTTTATTTTTATAGCTATAGTACAAACACAGACAACCAGAAAGAGTCAATTTTTTATATATCTTATGATGAGCTGAACTTCTTTAACCTGCATACCTCTTTTTTTTTTTTTTTTAATAAAAATGAGACCAACAAAAAGGGTTCAACATTTTCTGGCCCCTTCCTTTGTTCAAATTACATTAAGCTATGTATTATTATTTTTCCTGCTTAGATCTGTTTACCTTAGCCTGTGTTAACAATTCTTTCTTCTTCTTTAAAAACAGTCTCATTACTGTAACGGGGGCTTCCATCAGCCATCACATATTACATTTAGAATGCTGGAACAATATAACTCAAGGCAACTGATTGACAGTGACGGCTACCAAATTAGCATTTCCATGGAAGCCAACGTTAGTTATTGTCAACAGACATTATTCTCCTCTGAGATTTTTCTGAACTGCTTTCAGTACATTCCAAATTGCTCAGCATGGGCTAAAACAAAATAAACTTTGTCTAAATGCTCTATTAGGACAGAAGCGAGGATTTTGTGTTCTTTCATGCTATACGGTGTTCCTTAAATTGTTAGAGATAAATCAGAACAGATTATTTGTGTTAGACATTACCTCTTGAGTGGGATGATGAAAATTTAGCATATGCAATAAATAACACACACTGAATTGAGAAAATTTAAGCTTTAAAGCTGATTGATTGACTAATGAATTGTAAATACCTCTGTCATGAAAATAATAAATCATGATAAGGTTAGATTTGAACAAGAACAAAATGCCAAGAAATAACACCGTATGATAAGGAATGAGAGTGGGCTGCTTCTATGTTAAAGGTGTTGTAATCCAAAACAATAATGCATCGATATTTAAATGTTGAATCTGAAGGCTAAAGGGGAATTTAGATGAAACCTAGTGAAATTTTCTGCATATAAATGAGAAACTAAAATTCAAGAAGTTCATCACTTAACCAGTGTTAAACCATCAAATACAAGAAATCAGGACTAGCACCAGGGTATCTAACTTTCCAAAATTCAATCACACACACACACTCATTGGTCTCCTCTGTATCTAATGTTCTATTTGTATTTGCACCATTTAAATTTTGCATCAAGAGCCACGTGGTATCCGTGCAAGACAAAAGCCTTGGCAGTTCTTTCACCCTGTGTTTGTGGAGCTGCTCTGGCTAGATGTGCTGGGACTGTGCGCTAGGCTGGCAACACCCCGATCCGCTCAACCCCCCCAGGACCAAGCCCAGTAGGGGATGTGAAGTTGCGTCAGCCCTAAGGCCGGCCAGCATCCAGGCCCAGGAGTTGCAGCAGCAGCAGCAATGCACCGAAGGTCCCAGAAGGTCCCAGGTCCACCACTATCAAGTTGCGCTCTGACTCCCTGTACTGTTAAATAAGAGGTGTGAAAGCGGACACCCTCGTCTTGTTCCTGATCTTAAGGGAAACACTTTTAGATTTTGCTCACTGAGAATGATGTTGGCAGTATGTTTTCATATATGACCTTTATTATGTTGAGGGATGTTCCCTCTGTTCTCATTTTGCTGATTGCTTTTATCATAAATCGGTGCTGGATTTTATCCAATGCTTTTTCTGCGTCTATTGATAGGATTACATGATTTTTTTTCTTTCATTTTGTTTATGTGATGTGTCATGTTTATTGATTTGCAAATATTGCACCATCCTTGCATCCCTGTAATAAACCCACTTGATAATTGTGTATGATTTTTTAACTTGTTTCTGGATTAAGTTTACTAATATTTCCAGTATATTATTTTTTTTTTTATTTCAAGAAAGTAAAAATGCAACTAAAACACACACAAAATATGTGTGCAGTGTATGGAGAAGGTGATGTGACTGATCGAATATATCAAAAGTGGTTTGCAAGGTTTCACACTAGAGATTTCGCGCTGGGCAATGCTCCATGGTAGGGTGGACCAAATGAAGTTGATAGCAATCAAATTGAGACATAAATTGAGAATAATCAACCTTATACCATGTGGGAGATAGCCAACATCCTCAAAAATATTTTATTTTCTGCCCTGGCTGGTGTAGCTCAGTGGATTGAGTGCAGGCTGGGAACCGAAGGGTCCTGGTTCGATACCCAGTCAGGGCACATGCCTGGGTTGCAAGTCAGGTCCCCAGTGAGGGCCATGTGAGAGGTAACCATTCATTGCTGTTTCTCTCTCTCCCTGTCTGCCTCCCTTCCCCTGTCTCTAAAATAAATAAATAAAAATATTTAAAAAAAAGTTTATTTTCTCATTTTTAAGGAAACATACTTAAATTTTTTCTAAGTGTAATAGTATATTCTTAATCATATACATACAAAAATAACCATTATAAGGAATAAAGAATTATTAAGAAAGGCAGCTAGTTAGTATGATGAAAATCTGCTTTTTTTTTTTTGGTTTAATTTTTAAACTTGTCTCCTTTGAATCACCGTTGTGCCCATTTTAATGCCATATAATGAAGGAAAAGGAGATCATGCATTCCATTTTAAGTGATGCTGACGGTTCTTACGGTGCCCAGAGTGTTCTAACCGGACTGTCACCCTCCAGTCTGGCGAAGGTGCCAGTCCGAAATATTTGTGTTAGTAATCTCGCTGACAGATTCGAGTCGCCTGATTCAGATATAAACAAAGATGGTCACTTCTCTTTTCCTTTTGTAATTCATTGCTAACTACCCACTTTTAGTAATAGAAAATCCACTATTGCTACCATAATCTATTAATTAATTTATTTTTAAAATTTACTCAGTCAAAAGGAATAAACCCTGTTTTTTCTCCCCCAAACCAATAACTCTTTCTGTTGTTTTGACACTGGCAATGAAAACAGATCCAGCTCATTCTGATTTAATACTTTTGGGGCTTCCACTTCCGTGTTGTTCTTGCATCTCCACATGTCTACACCTATTATTTACTAACATCCCACATTAGGGCTCCAGGATACCAGCCTTGAATACAAGTTTCATAGGAGTTGATTAACTTAAGAAGGCAGAGAAAGAACCAGCTAACCCCAAAAGAATTAGAATATAGAAAAAATAAAGAAATGATCATCAATTAAAGACAAACATGAATAAATGTGGGCTGACACAGTTATGAGAAAATGCAGGGGAAAACTGGGATTAATATTTCAAAATAGTTTCCTGCCACACTTATTCCTGTTCCTGACTTACATAACACTACTCGAATCACTTTTTACTTGAATCCTCTATACTCACTTCATTCACAAAAGAAATTCTTCCCATAGAAAATCCTTTTAACCGCTGCTACTGTTACGCATGCTTCAGTATGCAGACTTTTAAGAAAACATTGTTTTATTGAAAATTAGAAAGCATTAAATAATGACATGGCATGATAAAAAGAAGAATCCAAATATCTTAAAATAACACTTGTTCATTTTAACACAATATTTATTTTTATTAGTTTAAAAGAAATATGATAAACAGTGGAAAGAAAAGAAAGTGAGTAATGCCAACTCTCTGTACTCAAGGAATTTGTAATGAAGCAAGAAAGGTAAGAAAAACAAATAAATATATTATGATGATTATATCCATTGATGTCATGATTGAAGAACAACACACTGTCCTGGCTGGTGTGACTCAGTGGAGTCCGTGCTGGCTTGCAATCCGAAGGGTCACTGGTTCAATTCCCAGTAAGGGCACATGCCTGCATTTAGGCCAGATCCCCTCTAGGAGGTGCACGAAAGGCAACCGTACATTGATGTTTCTCTCCTTCTCTTTCTCTGTTCCCCTCTCACTAAGAATAAATAAATAACATCTTTTTAAAAAAGAAGAACAAACTAATGTCACAATTTAATTGAGAAGAAAATTGTTTTTGCTTACTAGTGAAACAATTCAAAATTTAAGGTGTTTTCGAAAAAGAAAAAAAAAAACCTGATTAGTATATGCATTCCAAGAGCACACTAAGATAATGTATTTAATCAATCTTTACCAAGAATGGAAATCATGGTACACTACATAGACACATGTAAAAGGATACTTATACAAGCAGTTTGTGGGAATCCCAAACCCTGAATTAATGGGAGATTGTCAATTTTCCAAGGTGTGATTATTACAAGTAATGGCTTTATACATGTTAGTCCAAACATAAGATTCCTGTCATATTAGTCAGCTCCTGCTGTCCTGACAAAATACTGCAGACTACATGGCTTAGAGGATAAAACCTATTTTCTCAGAGTGCTGTAGGCTTTGATCAGGTGTAGGCAGGATGGGTTTCCCTGGAGGTCTCTCCCTTTTGCTTGCAGATGGCTGCCTTCTTGCTTCCTCCACACATGGCCTGTTCTCTCCCTATGTGTGAGTTCTCCTAGTGTCTCTCCCTCTTCTAATGATGTCAGGCCTACAGGGTTAAGATTAAGACTCCACTTTTATAATCTCATATAACCTTCATTACCTCCTAAAGTGCCCTGTCGCCCACTGCAGTCCCCTTGGTGTTAGAGCTTCAGCCTATTAATTTTGGGGGATGCAATTCAATCTATTTTACATATTTTTCCCTGAACATAGAGTGGATGGTGACATGTAGGCAGTAGAAGTGGATGGAATGGATGCCCCTCAGAAATAAAAATCCAAGTCTTCTGCTTGCATAAGTCAGGGGCCCTTTGCAAAGATGTGGATCTTACCGTGTGAACAATTGTGACAGAAGACTCACTATACAGTTTCAAAGAAATAAATGTTATGCTCTTAAAATAAAAAGGACTAATCAGCTACATTTTTAATGAAAATTTACTGAGCTACTAGTTTGGGCAATTTATTGGATGAGTACATCTGGATTTTAGAAAGGCATTTCCAAGGTTTCACATGATGCCCTTGGGGATAAGAAGTCATTTTGTTACAAGGCCAAGCATTTGGGCAGAGTTGTCAATGACTGATCATTTTCAGAAGGAGCTATAATTACTGAAAACTCTGTCAAGAGATAAACAGATTCTAGTAGCATGCAAGAGTGATTTTTGCCCTTGCTTCATTTTACATTTTTATCAATGGCTTGGATGATTAAGATTCCAGACGATGCAAGACTGGAAGTGATAACTATTATTTTGAATGACAGACATCAGATGCAAATAAGAAACAATGGGTATCAGATGTCCTGTGAGAGTTACCTCTGAAAATCAACACATTGAAACAAAGCAGATTTATACAAAGCCACCTCAAAGGCAGGCAAGGTCCCAGGTTTCAAAGATTTCATTGTAATTTGACTGCATTATTCTACTTCAAAAAAGAACCTGTCAATCAAAAGTATGAAGTGTCCATCATGGAAGTGCAGGAAAAGGAGAGTCACTGAGGGAAACATGGGCTGTTGCCAAACTCATCCCTTGTTAGGGAGAGTAGAATCTTAGCCAATAGATTTCAAAACTTCATATGCCATCAGCAAGGTGTTATTATTAATATTCTGGAAAAACATACTAATTTATGTTATCATGATGCCAATAAAGGAGAATCATCTAACTATATTTGTCCTTACAAAATGTTCTTAAACTAACTTCTGATAATGCCATTGCCTTCCACTATGTTACAGGGAGAGAATAAACAGCTAATACCGAGTCAAAGACTCCCATCATTTATAGGAGTTATTTTTTGTTGTAAATCAGTAAATTGTTGTTCCAGTAAAATGTTGAGGGTTGGATCCTGAACCAAGGTAAAATCAGGAGCACCATAATGAGAGGCCATTTGAGGGATAACCTCTGGCCATTCCCAGGAGACACACCATTTGGCATTGCTATTTTAGTACTCAAGGTCAGCATTTGTTCTAATTTCTTTTTATTTCTCACATGTATTCAAAATCAACAGGAAAATAATAGTAACAGTAATCCACTTCAATGCACATTGGGAGGCTTAAAGATTCTTTGATCACAAGATCAATAAAATAGCAAGTCTCAACATGAAAGGAAAAGGAACTATTATACTTTTAACAACGTTAATAGAATCAATATACAGATAAAGGAATATAAGAGACTATGCTGTTAAAAGCTGTATTGTAATATTTAGGGCTGATAAAAATATTTAAAGACATTAAATAAAATCCTGCTAAGAAAAAGGAACAGCTGGAGTGGTAAAATAAATTTAATATATATAATTAAATACACTGTTACAAAACATTAAGTACATGCAAAATATAAAAGGAATATAGCAATATACACCTGCATAACTGTCACCTAGGTTGTTTACCATTTCAATAGTGTTAAAGTCCCTCCCCAATCCGTTTTCTTTAGACACTTCACAAGAATATCTTCTATCCTGAATTTTATGTGTATCATTCTGATTTGCCTTCTATAACTTTGCTATATGCATATGCATTTGTAAAGATACTGTGATGTAGAACACTGAAGCAAGAAATTAAGGAAGATTCAACACAATTCCTATTAAAATACCGATGGTATATTTCACAGACCTAGAACAAATATTTCCAAAATTTATATGCAACCAAAAAGACCCCAAATAGCCTCAGTGATCTTGAGAAAGAAGAACAAAGTAGGAAGGGTCACAATACCAGATATCAAACTGTACTACAAGGCCACTGTAATCAAAATAGTCTGATACTGGCATAAGAACAGACACATGGATCAATGCAACAGAATAGAGAGCCCAAAAATAAAACCAAGTTTCTATAGTCAATTAATATTTGACAAATAGGGCATGAGCACACAATGGGGTAAAAATAACCTATTTGAAGAAATGGTGTTGGGAGAACTGGACTGGTACATGCAAAAATAAAAAAAAAATGAAAGAAGAAAAGAAAGAAAGTAGACCACCAACATACCCTGTACAGCAGAATAAACTCAAAATGGATAAAAGACTTAAATATAAGTTGTGGCACAGTAAAAGTCCTAGAGGAAAACACAAGCAGGGGAATTTTAGATATTCCACATAGCAATATTTTTGCCAATATAGCTCCCAGGTCTTAAGGTTAGCAATGAGAATAGATTTTACAGGATATAATCTGAATTTTATTCATACTCTTTTAACTGGGCTAATGAAATTATTTCGGATTTTGGTTGCCAGAAGCATTTCAGTATGGCTATCTGGAAGGCAGCACCTTACATGCGCTGCCAGAAATGAATGCATTTAGTTGCACTTCCAGACAGAAAATGTGGGAGTCTGCAGGCTGTCATACAAAATGAGCGCAACCAATTGGACAATAAACACCATTAAAGTCTCTCTCCAGATGGCTAAGCTGCTGTTCCTTTATGTGGAACCGCAGCCCCCTACTTTAGGTGATGGCATTTCCGCCTGTGTATGAAAATTGAGAAGAAACATTTATAATTCAAAGAACTGTATTCAGCTTGGTTTGTGATCAATATTTTTAGTCTATGTCTTGGAGGTGTAATATTTATCATACCCCTGATGGTAGGAATATACAAGTTTCTTAAAAAAAAAAAAAAAAAAAAAAAAAAAAAAAAAAAAAAAAAAAAAAAAAAAAAAAAAAAAAAAAAAAAAAAAAAAAAACTGAGTAAACATGAGCTTTCTTTACCAACAGAAGCAAATCCCTAATGTCGCCCAAAGGAATAAAAAATGGCAGAGACACTAAAATTAACAAGCTGGATATGCTATTAACAAACAGTCCATAGCATTTTTCAGAGGAAATAAATTGAAGACACATCCCTTGTGATTTACATGATAAAAGTTATTTGGATGGCATGATAGCTTTTATGAGAAATGACTAAATGATTACACAAATGCTATTCTCAGAGACTGTTGTCTGAAACGGCAGCCAATAGCTTCTGGATATATTGGATTTTATTTGTATTGTACAGATGTGTATAATTATTGCTTTGGTTTGCTTGAACAGAAGCCATCTGTTTATGTAGAATGATTAGAATATTTAACAAAATTTGTCCCCTTAGCAACAGAATCTGAATTGCATTTATTTATTTATTCATTTATTTTTTATTTCATGAGATTTGTGGGATCACTATGAGAAAGAGCCCTTGTATACCTAAACTTCAAAAAAGCCTCAAACTACAAAAAATACTGACATTAACAGTCAAAAGAGTGTTTTCCTACTAAAGGCTGTGTTAAATTTGTTTTGCTGAAATGTTACATTAAATATGGATTTCTTGTACTTATACACTGAACAGACCAATTTATTCACTGCTATACATTAAAGGTAAGTTTTATTTAATTTTTTATCTATTCAGGTGAAAAAATATTGTGCCTTGCTTTAATCTCTAAATGTGGTAGACTATAGTGATAGATTTTCCAACATTGATATCTCTCGCATGTTATTCAGAAATGTATCCTTTCTTTTTAAAAAATAATGTACTGTTATTTAGTTACTGTTGCCTCACCTTTTTCCCCATTGCTCACCCTTACCCTACCCCCCCACTCCCACAGTCAATCCCCACATTGTCCGTGCCCATGAGTCCTCTACTTGTGTTCCTTTGCTTGCCCCTTTCCCTCTTTATCCCCCTTCTCCTTCCACTTCAGGTCACTGTCATTTTGTTCTTTATTTCAATGTCTCTGGTTCTATTTTTCTCATTTGTTTGTTTTGTTGATTTGGTTCCACTTATAGATGAGATCATATGGTATTTGTCTTTCATCGCCTGGCTTATTTCATTTAGCATAATGCTCTCCAGTTCCATCCATGCTGTTGTGAAGGATAGGAGCTCCTTCTTTCTTTCTGCTGTGTAGTTTTCCATTGTTTAAATGTACCATAGTTTTTTGATCAACTCATTTACTGATGGGCACTTAGGCTGTTTCTAGCATTTGGCTATTAAATTGTGCTGCTATGAACATCGGTGTGCATAGGTTCTTTTGAATTGGTGTTTCAGGGTTCTTTGGGTATAATCCTAACAGTGGAATGGCCAGATCAAAAGGCAGTTTCATTTTTAGTTTTCTGAGGAAATTCCATACTATTTTCCACAGTGGCTTCACCAGTCTGCATTCCTATCAACAGTGTACTAGGGTTCCCTTTTTCCACAACCTCGCCAGAACTAGTTGTTTGTTGATTTACTAATGATGGCCATTCCTCTGATGTAAAGTGGTATCTCATTGTGGTTTTAATTTGCATCTCTCTAATGGTTAGTGATGTTGAGCATTTTTTTCATATTGATTTTTGAGTTTGTAAAGAAAAGTTATCTGATACATTTTTATAAAACAGTGCTTGTTCCAGTTATCTATTGTTCCATAATAAATAGCCCATGAGATTAAACAAGAAACGTTTTTCTATAGTTCAACATTTTGTGGGTCAAGTATTTGGGGAATATTCTACTGACTAATTTTACTACTCCAGGTGCTGCCAACAAACACCATTGTGTGGTATTCAGCTGGTGGATGAATTGAACTGGGAGTCTAAGTTGAATTATCACATTGACGTTCTGGGGCCTTGGTTGGGATAATTAAAAATTCAAGTTCCATTGGAACACATGTACTTGGTTCTTTATGTGTCTTGGGCTTTTTCAGATCATGGTGGCCTCCTAGTAGCTGGATATTTTATGTGGGAGATAAGGACCAAAAAGAATAAACACAGAAGGTGTTAGTAGTGTTCTTAAAGACTGGATAATAATTGCCTAGCATCACTTGATAATACTTTCTTGGTCAAGTCACTAAAGCCAGGCCATTTTCAAGGGAGATAAATGAGAATTCACCTTTGAATAAGAGGAAGAGCAATTAACTTGTAACCAGGTTTTAGCTCCCACATGGCTATAGGCAGTTTATCTATATATTAGTGGGTTTTTTTTTGCATGCATTTGAATTAGGGATTTGTCTTCTCCTTCTTTATCAGCTCAAACATATACTGCATAGCTCCTCTCTATAATGTCTATTAGATTGGAGTTTTAAATTTCCTATATCTACTTGAATAATTTACATATTTATAGAAGCATATCAAACTATCTACTATGACTATGGCTTTATACATGGAGATTTTAAAGCCTCATTTTTGGTATGTAACATTTCATATTTTTTTAATCTTGTGCAATCATTATTTTGTAATTATTAAACGTATCATGTATTTTAATATTTACTTAAATATATTTTGTAATTTTATTTTAAAAATTCTTCTTTTTTGGTTTGTATTTGACATAAATATACTTTTTTTTAAGTCTTTTCACTTTTAATAGGCACAATTAGAACATACAACATGAATGACATGGGTTGCTCATCTCCAAAGGTATGCATGCGTTTTAAGGTGTATTTCTTTTTTTAATGTTCTTGTATTTTTTTTGTTTTTTTTACTTTTATTTCCAATTTGTTTTAAGTATTTCTCAAAAGTAAATAGGTTTAATAGTTCTACATCATGTTTTAATCATTCTGAACATACATGTGTTCAATTTTAATATCGTGAAAATATATTCATATTTATCATTCTTTAACCTAATTTTTTCTTCTTTTTAAACTTTTACTATAATGTTAAAGTTTTCTATATGCTGTCTTACATGTCTCTGTGGATTTAAAGGCCACTTATATTTTAACTCATTTATTAAATGTCCATAAATATTTAACATTACTACTGAATTACGACTATTTCTAATGAGGTTTGATCATCTTTAGTGTATTGACTTTAATTCCTCAGAATAAAGAACAAGTATTTAGCATATTTAAGCACTAGGATACATCTCTTCTTTCATTTCTCCATTTTATTTTATTTGGTAGAGTTGTCTAATCTTCATTTTCACCTTTTCTATGGTAGAATATTTAGCCATAATTTTAACATTTATTTAAGACATTTTTATTTTATAGACATGAGTTATATTCACCTTCATTTTTATCATAATCACAGCTTAGTTTTTTATCTCATTTCTTCCTTTATGTGCATTTTTTTCCTATGAAAGCATTTTTATTATATCTTTCAGCAAATATCTGTGCCTAAAAGTCTCTTTATTTTTTCTTTAATGGTAAATAATAATTTACCTTACTTTAGAATTCAATATTGACAATTATTTTCCTTCATCACTTTCTTGTTAATTTTTATTGCATTTCAGCATTTAGTTTTGATTACAAAACTGCTATCAGCATCATTGCTGTGCACTGTATATATTCTGTATTTTGCCTACACTAGTTTTAGCATATTCATTTCATCCTTTCATAGTTTCATTTCAGTCTCATGTACTGAGGATATAATTTATTTTCCTTGCTTACCACTTGAAATCTATCTCATTTTGAAGACCTAAGTTATCAAACCTCTATGATATTTTTAGAAATTTCTATTAAACTTTTAAAGCAAACCTCTTTCTAGCATCACGGTTTTTAACTGAACTTTTATTTGTTTAACAATTACCTTCTTCTTTAATGCACCTTAATTTCTCAGCAACATCTTCTTATTTGGAACATTTTAATTGTTCCTATTTATAGTCAACTGATATTTGTGTTTCTATCTTTTCTGTAGATATTAATCTCTATTTCTGCTATTCCTCTATTTATCTCTTTGAAGAAATCTAAAATAGTCACTTTAAAGTCTATTTTAGACTACTTATATTTGAAATTCATATGGGAGCATATAAATTCAGTTTATTTTATTTCTGTCTAGCTTTTCCTTACATATCTTTAGATACTAGCTACTGTTGGATTTCTTTGTGTGAAATTGCATTTGGTCATTTTTCCATTACTCTCTGATCCTTTCTATGCCTTTCCCATCCAGCATTTTTTTCTTCAGAGAGCTCTTCCATTGTGGCCTCCTGTCCAAAATATAGGTCTTTAATCTTTGTTTGGGCTGATGCCATGTACTTATTTTAGGGATAGAGAAAAATCTATTCTTCAAAACAGCAGGTGGCTTGGCTTACTCTCTGGTTAAGGATTTGTGACTTTCTCTTCCCAACCTCCTAGACTATGGTTGTATAAAAGCTCTAGTTCTGGGCAAAGGTCAGCATCAACTTTATGAAAACCTCTGTCGGAAGCTGGGGAAGAATATGAACTAAACACTTGACCTCTAGTTTCTATCCTTGGGTGTAACACCAGTCATTTTCAAGTTTTGAATGAAAGATTTTTTTTCATAGTTACTGTATAAGGGCAGAACTTCTGGAAATTCCCATCTGCTTCCAGATTGAGTACAGAAAACTGCTGTTTCAGCCCTGTTCTCTTCTCTCTATTTTAGTTATGGTTCTGATTCTCAAAGACCTCATTTTGGAGAGCTGACCCTTGGATTTTCATTTTATATTTTATCTTGGATTTCAATAATTTGGAATATAAATGGAATGCTTTGAAATTACTGTATCGTAAATGGGAGTTGAAATGTAAGCCAAATATAATTATTAATTATATTATAATATTATATTTTATACATGATATGTAAAATTACCACATTGCACACACTATTACAATTCATATTATATCTATAATTATTTAGGTCTAGAAGTTTAGTAACTGGAGGGAGTGTTAGAATGAGCAATGGCAGTTTCAGAGAGGGATATTTTTTCCACGTTGTCATTTAATGTTTAACTTTTGTCAAACAACTATTTATATCTGCAGGAATGTGTATGGAAGTAAAATTGGTTAAGTTAAAACACTGGGAACATAATTTTATCATGTAAATTTTTTCTATAATTTTGATCAAAAATAAATTTGAGGTAAGGCAATGAATCTTTCACTTTGGAAATACTGCATTATCTAAGAAGTAAGAGGAAGGGAATAGATGTATAAATTTGTATTCTGTATATAAGATATCTCCTACTTTATATAACATATAATTTACTTAAAATTATTTTTAATGTCTGCTCTGGGGTAACTGTTAGAAATCAGTTTTACTTTTAGATGCCCTTGTAGATTTCTTTGAATTCTATTTTATAAATCCAAATTTTATCTAAATAAATCTAAATTTTATCATAGTGCATGTACAGGAATTTCCCAGGTTGATTGGAATATTAAACTATAACTTAGTTATAACTTTATATTTTTTAAAATATGCATTATTTGTTTTTTTAAAGATGAAGAGGAATTAATTAATAGATTTTGCTTGTGGCCTAATGAAGTTATTTTTAATAAACACAAAGACAATGCAATTACATCAGTATCAAATCACTCTCACTTTAAATTGTCAGGTTGGGTTTTTACAAGTGATAGAGCTAATGA
Organism: Micronycteris hirsuta; assembly: GCA_004026765.1. Taxonomy (NCBI): domain Eukaryota; kingdom Metazoa; phylum Chordata; class Mammalia; order Chiroptera; family Phyllostomidae; genus Micronycteris; species Micronycteris hirsuta. The sequence goes on from PVJI01015599.1 coordinate 23,074, forward strand.
ATTTATAAATATATCTTAGTGTACATAGCATATTTTCCTGAATATAGCTGTTTCTATTCCTATTTTAGGCAGAACAAACTTTATATGTAATCAAAGAATTTGAAATAAGAAACATTAATGTATTTTCTAAATTCTAAATAAGAGATCAAATGTTTAAAGCTTTGTACTTAAAAATCTACATTGTTTTTAGTTATATTCATTATAAAATTTAATTATTTGAATTATTTTTCCAAATATGTTTTAAAATGTTGGGTTTCTTTGCAACTCTCTTCTCAATTTTCTAATCAGTATTTTTGTATTTAGGTGGTTTCAAATAATACATTTTTAGGGCACTGATCAATCACTATAATATGTTTATGACTAGAAAACTGCAAACATTTGTTTTCTATATTTAAATAGCTGTCATAAATCTATTAGACTTCGTAAGAACAAGAAAATGTTATTGTGTAGAGGTCATGAAAGGCTACTGTACAAGCTGGTTGTACATGAATTATATATGAATTCTGCCAGAACAACATTACCTTGAAGTGAGCTGTTGTGCAATAAATGTATATTATAAACAGAAAAAATCTATGGTTTTTGCAATGCACAATTTTGTTTTTCTAGATGCATATAGATTATTAGATAAATCTATCTTTGTTTTAAAGTGGTCAGATAAAATGTATACCTGACTTTTCTATTTAATATTTAAGCAAATGTATATACTAGGAGACCAGTTTCTGAACATCGGAGAAACAACATAACCAAATCACAAATGAAAAGTAACAACAGCAAATTCTCAGTATACTCAATAGTGAATTTACATAATGCAAATCAGAAAAATACATGCAATTTTTATTCACTTTAAAAATGAAATAAATCAGCTATAAACTGCTGTACATATTTTATTAATTTCAGTTAATCATGCATTTATTTAAATTGTTTTAAAATGTTATAATTTCTAATGATAATATAACAGGATACAGAAATATATATATCAAAAGCTTAATTGCTTATTTCTTTTGATATTAAGTGGGACAATGTAGCACAATATTAAAATATTTACTTTAAATACCTATTGTAATCTTTACCCAGTTGGAATTCTGAATTAGAAATGTTAAGGTACAAATAACTACTCATGTAAATATCCAAGCTCCTAATTGTTTCAATTCTATATTTGCTAGTCAGTGGATAATTAATAAACAAAAATTCTCTAACTAAACAAAGTTTTTGTTTTCTGCTCAGAATATCCTGTTTATTAACCAGAGAAGGAGGCACTTTAATTTATATAACACATGGTTTGGAAGGAATTAATTCAATTCATTTAACATAAACTATTATTTATTAGTGGTCTATCTATTATCTATCTATCTATCTATCATCATCATCTCTCTCTCTCTCTCTCACCGATCTTATTTGAGCACTAATTTTATTCAAGAGTTTTTAATGTTCTAGATGGAATATACAATTGACTATCAAAAAAGTAATAGTGCAGTAGGAGAGGTAATTATATCTATCTTTATTTTTAAAATTGCATGAGATAAGCCAGTATATGATATATAAATGCACTCACCTAGTTTTGACTAGGGAAGTAGAAAAGATGTCAGAGAAATCTCCATAGTGAATATACACTCAATGATCCTTAAAGAATGAGTATGAGTTGTTAGACCAACAGATAGATAGTAATAAGGCCCACATGCAAAAACTAAGAGGGTAGAACAAAATTTGCATGTTTGGTTGGCTCCAAAAGTTTGATATTGCTCAAAAATGGTTCACAGGTTAAGGAGGGCAGTTATATTAAGCAAGATCAGACTGATAAGCATTCACTGAAAGGCACTGGTTTTTATCACAGAAATGTGGTATTTAGTTGTGGAAAATGATCAGAATTTTCTCACCCATTCCAGAATTCCCCCAAAGGATATATATTTTGGGTTATTTATGAGGAGGTATCTGTATGTAATATTATAATGAAGACTGCATAATTGTTATTAAAATATTGCATCTTTTGGCCTTAAAGTAGGCAATGATATTTTTTTTAAATAAATATTTCTCAAAGGTTTTCAAGATCCTCTGAGAAGCAGCAAATAGAGATAGATTCCTAGATAGAGAGCAGGCTGGCAGACTTGGGGGTGGGAGTTAGGGGTGGAGAACTTCAGCAAAGAAAGAAAAAGGATGACAGTGTGGTGATTACGGTGGGGGGGGCGGAGGTTGGAGGTGGAAGAGGGTATAGAAGGGATACATGGTAGTGGAAAAATACAATAGAAGAAAGTCAATATCAAAAAAAAAACAAAAAACAAAAAACAGACACTGGCTTCTTCTCCGAAACAAATTTAAGTACCTTAAACTCTCTCTGATAAGACTCTCTGAAAGAGAAAACTGACCTTGGACTGCAAAAGATTATCCATTCTTAGGTACCCGCAGTTCTGAAAGTCCTTCTCTGTTCTCCTTGACATAGTGTCCTAATGTCTCCATGTCATTACTCTATAGTCGCCCTCCTAAAACTTACCTGCCTCCTAATTTTCCATTTACTTTGAGCAGTTCTTGGAGTTTCACTTATTAATTCTTATTAATAATTCTCTTAATTAATTTACTTATCAATTTCACTTATTAATTCTTTCCCGCTACTCAGTCTACAAAGACTTCCAACTTCGACTGCCCGTGTTTCGCCATCACAAAATGTACTCAGTCTTCAACACGGCTGCTGTCCCCGATGTTTTCTTTTCACTTACACATCAGCAGCGGTCGTAATTCTCTCCAGAATATGGGTTCCTGTATCCCATAGTCTATTTTAGTTTGTGAGAAATGTCAAAATCAAAGGCAAACATTTATAAGACCCTCTGATTTTAAAAAGGAGAGATCAAGCCAAACTATTGGTAATTTTTTATAGCAAAGTTCCGCAAATTTCATTATTATTTTTATTATGATACGTGGCCTTTTGCATACTTTAGTAAACTATATTAGAAAAACACTACCCTTATTTTCTATCTCTATTGAAATTTTACCTCAGCTTCTGCCCTTGTGCCCCTTTACTTTTGCATGAAACAATCTGCTCTGCTTTCTAACATTCCTTTTCTTGGAATTTTCACCTTCTTCCTGAGCAACCCAGTTCCCAAAATCACATGCTGATATATTTTTCTATTTAAGTGATTTAAAATATTAATAGACTCCACTGGGATATAAAAGAAAAAGTATGCTTTTTACCATATTTTTTGGCACTGTTAACTGTGATTTCTTTCTGGCATTTGTCTACCGCTTAAATATCTCACTGCAGGACACAGCAGCTGGTTGCATGAGGGGATGGCATCGTAATATCCTTGGGTGAGTGGAAAGCGAGAGCAGAGGAAAAGGACGGGGCAACAGGAATTGTTATAGGTGAAAAATTTAAAGCTGTTTCTTAAAATTTAATATTCAAAGTATGGATAATTTCTATGATAACATCCAATGTATATACACTATTGCAAATATGCTAGAAATGTAGTTATTAATTAGATGTCTGTTACATTTGAAATAATTTTGCCTAATTATTACTTAGAGTATTAATTACATAAAAAGCTTAATTAGATATAAAGTATATTAATTAAATGAAAAGTTTAGCATATATCCATCTCTCCTCTACACTCCCTAACTGCAATGTAACAGATTCTGTTCTTAGGTGCTTAGGAGATATTGCAATAATTCGTCTAACATTGGGCAGTGCTTTCCCATGTATTATATGATCGATGTGAACAAGACTTTTGAAATGTTACAATACATGGTTGTATGTGTCCCCAGTGATTAAGTCCCTGCAGGTAAAATGGTCTTCACAGGATGCGTTGTGCAGTCTGTCTTTGGTTCTCCTTCCTGCTAAGAGAAGAACAGAATCTCTTTTCCATTTTCTCAGAGTGCTGTTAGCTCTCCTGTCTTGATTACACTTTTACAGGCGAAAGTTCAGGAAGTATTAATAGTTAGAAAATGATTTGTTTAAATGAATTGTTTTTTTTTTTTTTTTTTTTTTTTTTTTTCTCTAGACTCCTTTTTGGTGGTAGATTTTCTGGGGACGGGGAGATGTTAGAAGGTACTTTTGTAGATACGAAGCATATCAAGATTTTAATATCTGAATTAAAGTTAATATTTGTCAAGTACTTAAATATGAACCTCCAGTTGTAACCTAGTCTTAATAAATGTGTTTTTTTCATTCCATCTCTATGAAAAACCTACGATACAGGTATCACTGGAATCGTACAATGCAGATGCAACATCCACACACTTCCAGCTCTGCTGAGTACAGCCAAGATTCTGATCCTCCTCTGCATCCTCACCCTCTGTGTAGACTTCGTCCAGGTCACTTTAAAGAAGCTGATAGCCAGCAAATGTACATTTCTTTTTTTTTGTACATTTATTAAAATTGTCATGTGATTAATTAAGTTTTTGAAACCTCAAATATTTAATCGACTCTACCAATTTGGTTTGATTGGATGTAGTTTATGTTGCTCAATCAGTAGCATTGCAAATATATTTTCGCAATGTCTGACAATGCGTTTCATTGTATTGTTCTATAAATTGTTCAATTTTATCTGAATTTTAAAATTTTGTGGGATAAACTATTTTATAATACTCTCATATTAACTTTTTAACATCTATGAAGTCTACAGTGACATATTGTTTCTCATTCTTGAATTCAAAATCACTGATTTCAGACTTTTAAATATACATATATACATATATTGCCATTAGATTTAGCTTTTTTGCAATGTACATTTTAAAAGTTGTATTTTATCAAACATGTTCAGAATACTTAAATATAATTTATTTTACCATTGTGACTTTAGATGCATATATTTTAATTGCCAAATGTGTTAAGATTTTTTTGTAGTTATCTTTTTAAAATCTGCTTATGGATTAATTCCCCTGTGATAACACTACCTTTATGTAATTTAATGAAATTTATTGGAACTGCTTTTATGACCTGAATTATTAAAAAAAATAATTCAACAGTTTTAGATATTGTTTGTATGTAGTGACTTAGCCCTTAGTTTAATTTCATTTACCATGTTTTTTAATGTCTATATTTGTATTATTTGTTATATATAAACATATCTAAAATATAACAAATATAAATTTTATTATTTAGTTTTGCTTTACATATATTATTTGTGAAATTCATTAATATTTCTTCTGTCTTTGTTTATTTCATTTTTTCCTTATCATTTTTATCTAATTATTAAACCTATACACTAATTACTTAATCTCAGGTATTTTATTTTTTGCTTCTTAATATCATCTGATCATTTTATAACATTCTAGTTCTCTGTTGAAATTTTTCAGCTTGTCTTTTAAGTTCTTGATCATATTAACTAGTTTTTAAATATTTGTCTAATATATCTAATATCTTGGACACTCTATGAATCTGATATTCTCTAATTATTTTCATTTGCTTGGGTATTTTAAATAAATATAGAACTTTTTCCGTTAAGAATTCTAGAGATAATTTGAAGTGCTACATTATAGTTTCCTCCTACACAGATAATTTACTGGAAGAAGTTAGGTTAAGAAGAGTGGCTTCACCAAATGTGAACCTGTGCTTCCGCGATGCTGAGTTTCAGAGCCGGGGAGACCCGCACTGCCACCCATCCCTAGCTCTGCAGCGCTAGCTACATAGACAGCGTACTATGGACGTCACATCTACAGCATATAACATGTACGCGGGCCTCTCAAACTTGCCAGACGAGATACCAATCTTTGCCTTCTAGACCATGTGTCTACCAAACATTTGATTTATCTTCTAAGCCTGTTAGCTGCCAATTTTTGATTAGCAAATGCCTCAAAATGACAAAAAAGAGAGAAAAATTACCAAGTCATATCTCTGGGGTTCCCTCCAAACAGCGATCCACATCTCCTAAGTCATGTGTGCCTTCATAACTGTCTAAAAGCTCACACATTACTTCATTTTCATATTTTAAAATTTTCAGTTATTTATAAAGGTATAATTGTCCAAAACCAGCATTACTGATCACTAGTGAAAGTGAACTTCTTATCTGGAAATTTTGTTATTATGTAAACAAATACAAGTGCATTTTATATAAAATTATATATGAACATAGATTAACATTTTAAGGTTGTCATTGAAACAGAAGTTGTTTCTCTCTTGGATTTGAAATTCTCAAGGAGACAAATCTAGTTCACTAGAAGTAACATAATAGAAGAGAAAGTAGTATATGCTTAATGCCTGTTACAATGTGGCAGCTGCTTCACATAATAAGTGAGTTAATATCTGAGTAGTTACTATGAGCAAGGTATTGTGCTAAAGCCTCTACATTTATTTTTTTCTCACTACGCTGAGTAAAAATTCATTTTCCCAATGTATCCGGTACAGTACATCCATGTCAAGCTTAGAACTGTATCCATGAACGTTAAACACCTTGTAGATTATCAAACTACTAGTAAGTTATAAAACTAGTATAGACTTTTAACGTTTTCATTATTTTGTTTCAACTGAGGTCTTTCACAAATGGTTTAATACTATAAATTTGTTCAATTCTTGAAAAATGCAAGTTATCTAGTAAGAATCTTCAACTGAATGAAAATATTGTCTAATCCACTCACTTTACTCCTCTGACAATTAAGAGAGCTTGATATCATAAATTTCAATTTTGAGTTGAGAAATGTTTGTTAAAATGTACATTTTTCAGGTGCCATTGAAGAATTACCTAATCAGTTCTTCGGCAGTATGGTCTAGGAATTTGAATTTTTAATAGAGTTCACTTATATGCACATTCAATTTTAAGAGATATTGTATTACATATGGAAAATATTTTTAAACAAAAATCTGTCAGTCTATATACTTTGCTCTATTAAAATTAAACCATAAAATGTAGAGGTAAATCCTTATATGACTCTCTTTCTGATTAGCAGTTTTTTCTGATTTTATCACTGCTAATATTTTATAGGTAGTTACTCAACCTGATTTTTATGAATCCAAAAGGATATTTCCAAATATAACACTCTGCCTCTAAAAAAATAAAAAACCTTAAGCTATCTATTTTCTCAGAATTATTTCATCATATTGTGCAGACTTTGCTTGTCTAAAGTGGCTATTTGGAATTGTAAATATCAAGATTTTGAGAGCTTTTGCTATATAAGTCACCCACAATATCAAGCCAATCAAATTAATCCAAACTTTAAAAAGTTATTGGTTGAGAAATTTACCTGGGAAACTCAAAAGATGATCAAAATTTGCTTTATATGTAATTATAACTCAGAAAAACTGTAAAGGAGGGAAAGATTTAGAAAGCCATCCAGTGGCCATTTGAATTTATAAATGAATTTTAAGCCTAATCATCAGGCTATCAACATGTTTTTAGCAATAGTGTACAAATTCCCTTATTTGTATATTGTTAGACTAATGCTCTTCCTTATCTGAAACTTGCAAAATGACTCATTAATTTTGTTTTTCAACCTTGGGAAATATTTTCAATACACTTTAGTGTGAGAGAAACTTACTTTATGAATTCAATCACTAAGTAATTTTACAAGTTTGTTATTAAAAGATAAGCTTCTATACTCTTTTATCCCAAAGTTTTCAATAAGTTGAACTAATGTATATTAAATTCAAAACTGTTTAAATTTATTACAGGATTTACTCTTAACTTAAACTTCTACCTTTAGCTCTAAAAAATGCTATATTTAATTAAATATGGTGAATTTTAATAATATAATATGGTATGATGTCCCATGAGGCTTAGATCAATTCTGCTATTGTCACTATTACATTCTGATCTTAAAACTAAGTTTCTCATATACACATATTCATATACCACAGAAACATTTTCAACAGAGATTTACCAGATATAACTTTATGTGCTATACAATTGGAAGATTAATGTATTGTGGAAAAACAAAGACAATAAAGGTAATCCTTACAACTACCTTAAAAAAGGCAATCTCAGTTACTTTGAACTCTGTCCTTCTCTTATAATCCAGAACCCAGCCCCAGGGATTCATGTCACCCTATATAAATGTGCAACAAATTTACAAGTTGGACATCCATTTACACAAAACACGTACCCTGTAATTCAATCAACTACTTCCAGAAGCAACACATTTCCAGAAGACACCCACCACAAAAAAAAAAAAAAAAAAAAAAAAAAAAAGATTATGAATCAAGAATGTGACCTTAGGTTCCAGATATTTTCCTCCCAAAATCTTTAGTTAATTATTATATGACATCTGTACATTTTCCTTTGTCTCCTTTTCCTTTCCTTACCCTTGACCTGGCATTCCCCTTTTGTTAGTTCTAGTCCCTAGACTATAAGAATTACAACTATAACTGTTTTCCCCCTTTTTTCAACTTTTTACCTCTTTAAACTTTTTATATCTCTGGACCACCATTCTCAAGCAATTGTAACAGCTGTCATTCTTCACAGTAGTGGACTGCATCCCACAACTCTCTGACAGTGATTGGGTGAATCCAAGCCCCCTGAAAATAGTGATCAATAATGACCAATTTTCTCACATCAGCAAAGAGACTCAGGGGCATTAGACGATTGAACGCAAAGTTAATAATATAAGCTATGGCCAAATTATTTTCTTATAAAACTGTTAATTTAATTCCTCTTAGGAAGTTGATTTATATTTTAAAATAAGACTGATTTGTGAAGTAAGCCAGGCGGTGAGGGACAAATACCATATTATCTCACCTTTAACCAGAACATAATCAACAAAAGCAAAAAGCAAGCAAAACTTAACCAGAGACATTGAAATTAAGAACAATCTAACAATAGCCAGGGGGGAGGGAGGGGACAATGGGGAGAAGGGTTTTCAGGAACTACTACAGAGGACATATGGACAGAACCAAGGGTGGGGAGGGAGTCAAGGAGGGGAGGTGGGATTTGAGGGGGAGGGGAGGGGAGAGGATGCAGACAACTGTAATTAAACAACAATAAAGTAAAAAAAAAAAGAATAAAAAAAAAAGACTGATTTAGAGAGTCATTTGAACCAAACTTATTTTTTTTGTCTTACACTTGATTACAGTCCTTGAGATTACAATTTTGCGTGTGGCTACATGGTCCTAACATGCTGACCTAATCAAAACATGACATGTACTTTACATGGCCTTCTTGCCTTTCAAGAATCTAGACAAATTCCCTGTTTATTTATATGTTATTAGAAATTTAGTGTGCTGATTTACCAATGGGATTCACTAATTTATGGAAGGCTTTCTAGGTTAGACTATAACATATGTTCTATAGTTTACTTTTGATTATTACCCAATTATCAAATGAAACACCTCAAGTTTTACATGCTCAACAATAAATCTGTACAATAAAAATTTCGTGCATACTTAGAAAAATCAATCAATTAATCAATCAATCAATGAAGTATTCAACTAGGAAAAAAAGCATTTCGGTTATCAAAATTTGACCAAGCTAATCTATAGCATTAATTCTTTTAGGTTGGTTTAGGCCACATCACAACAAACAAACAAAAAACTAAATGAGAAATTCCCTAATGGTGCTTGAGTTGGTTTTGATTATATAAATAAGTCTTGTCTCCCTCTGTTATCCAATATATTGTTCCTTCAACATGCATTGCCATCTGAGCTATCCTCCAGCTGACGGTGTGTCAAAAAGAGACAGTAGTCTTCATGGTTGTTTTGGCTCCTCTGGAAACTAGGTTTGACACAAAGCAAAGACAAGAATTAGTATGAGGGGGATGGCGTCACTGTTGCTTAGCTAGTGGAGATGCTAACAGGTGGAAACTACTGTTACCAAGAAATGAACAGCACGTGCATATTTTACAGCTAAAATAACATGTTTAGGGAACACCCACAGATACTTGAGATTGTTTTCCCTAATAATTGTGTCAGTCTACTCTAGGGAAGGTTATTATCCTTGATGGCTTTCAGTCAGTTTGCCCAAGAACAAGAAATGACAACAAACACATAAGGAAAAATGACATCTCAGTGTTCCATAGAATTCTTTTTCCTGTCTGCTCATATGGCCTTTCTGTGTCATGAGCTAAGGAGACAAGAAAGATCACATGTCTCTTTGTTTAATAAAGACATTAGTGCCATCATAAGGTCACCACCCCATGACCTGCTCTAACCTTAATTATTGTCCGTAGGCCTCACCTCCAAATACCAGCACATTAGGAGTTGGGGCTTCAACATATGATTTTGGAGCAGGACAAAAACTCTCAGTTTATAGCATCAAGTGTACCCGTGATAGTTCTGGAAGCTGGCCAAAGAAGGAAATTCAATCACTTATGTATTTGATGTTATTTTTAAAAAGGGAAACAAATCCAAAAACTACCCAGTACTGATTTGGATGCTGACTGAAGTTAAACATCTTTTGTGCTCTCTCTTAGAAAGAATAAAGCAGTTCATAGTGAACAATGACCTCCAAAACTTCACTACAGTCAATACCATAACAAGTTTCATGAAGCAATTTCTTAAAGTATCCTTAAAATCAGCTAGTGACATAATGCATGATGAGAGTTTAATAATTGTGATTCTGCCCTGAACCCGTCTTTGACCTTAGGTAAATTACTTTTCTGTGACTCATTTTTCCCTTCTTTAAAAGCTTTTTTTCAGCTGAAAATATATTAAATACATTTTGTATAATTAACTTTTCACAATTGCTACCCTACATCATGTATTCAATGAAAAGTGTCTTAAAAATATAGTATTACACAACAATTTTCAAACCATTTCAGCCACAGAATCATTTCTTAAAAATAAATTTAATTCCTATAACAGATAAATCATTGAATGGAGAGAGAGAGGTGGAGGGCTGGTCTGGTTGTAATTGGAGTGGAAGTCCTAGAATTCAGCTTTTCCAATTGCCCCAGTTCGGCAGAGCTGCCTCTAAGCTAGTTCTACTAAACACCCAGGGATGAAAAACAAGTCTGGAAATAATTATAATGAAAGAAGCACACAGGCATTGAAATCAGCCATTCCCAGGTTCAAGTTCTGAATTTAATTTGCATCTGCTCTGTGGGGGCAGACCCGGGTTCTGTGATGCCTGACACAATCTGGAAGTTTCTCTTTTAAGACAGAGAATACAGGGCCGTAAATACAAAAATAAGAATAAGACCTCAGAAAAAGTCAGATATAAGGGGAGTCCTCAACCTTAGCTGAATGACTAAGGATGATTTTCTAAATGAATCTAAACTCATTTTCTTAGCTGTTAAGTGAACAGAGTAAAACATGGCTTGAACGTGGCCAGGAGAATTAAATTAGATAATATATGTAAAGCATCTAGCAATCAGGCAGGAGAAACAATGTGTACTAACTATTCCATATTGTTGTTGTAGTTTTGTCCAAGATCAATTATACCGAAGATGAACAGGCAAGGATGAGTTTAATACTATTGAAACAGGAAAAAGCGACTGAAAGCAATTCTACTGCAGCTGAAGTCAGGAGAGTTTTCAAGCACTGGGCTGAGCTGGTGGAAAATCATTAGATAAGACAGAGGAGGTTGGCCAATGGTATCAGGTCATCTGTGTTTGCTAATTGGCACTTATCAAAGTTGGGCTCCTACCTCCCATGGAGTTCTCAGGGTAGTACTAAAGATTTCTCACCGAATAATTTATAAATGATGAATAATAGCATGTCTAATACCAGCAAAGCAGAACCAGAATATATCATGGACAGCATGGGCACTGATGAATTTTTAGGAACATTAAAATTCTTGAAATATTTATATCAATGCTATTTTACTCATACAAATAACCTAGGGAAGGCTAAACATCACTTTTAATGTAAGAGCACTTTTAATCCAACTCAGTATATCAAATAAATTTAAATATTTAAATACCTCTCTTTTTAGAAGATAAAATAACATTTTTTTCATTATTATTGTTATTTTCCAGGGTCCTTCTTGAGAATTCCTAAGTCAGATTAAGATAGAAAATATCACTTAGCACTCTATTTTGAAAAGGCGAGATATCAGGAGTTATCAAACATGTCAAAAGATTTGGACACAGCTAAAAATGATCCTGAGTCACTAAGAAATAGTACTTGACTACCAATTTAGTCAAAGTGTCAAAAAAAATTTCAGAAGCAAATATAGGTGGTGCTTGATTGAAACAACTCCAGCTCTTCTAAAGGTGAGAAGATTGATTCACTTAAATAATCAAATACATGATAATGTTAAAAAAACACAGGAGGTTATTCTAGTAAAAATATATAAGCTATACCCTTGAAAAAATTACTCAGAAGAAAAAGAAATATATTTTTATGATCTCTCATAAAGAGCAAATTAATAATCCAAGAAAGTGTCATTTTAACAGAGGGAGAAACAAACTTTAGTTTTGCATCAGTAGAGCATTGATACTAAATGCCATTTTAAAAAAGAAATTAATCTATTTATTATATATCTTAACTAGCTTTGGATGCACAAAATAAGATTCCATTACTGCAAACTTATTACTATTCCTATCTGTTCGTTCAGACTTTGTACTACATTTTCTTCTCAGAAACAACCTGTATCTTTACTTTTTAATTTATTTTTTATTGAATTTATTGGTGTGACATTTTTTAATTCTATTGGTTTCGAGTACACAATTCTACAATACATCTTCTGTGTATTGTATAGTGTGTTCACCACACTAAGTCTCTTTCCATCACTATTTGTCCTCTTTGATCCTCTTCTACCTCCCCCCAGAAGTAACTTTAGGGTGAAATAACTCTGTTTACCTTAAAAAAATAACACATCCTAGGCTCTTCATATATTTTGCATACAAAGCTGTTTCTCTCTGCCTTAATTATTTCTAGTAGTTTCATTTGGATATATTGATTGTAATTTTAATAACGTGTGGTTTAATTTTACAGAGAAAAATAGATAATTATGAATAGTATTATATCAGTACTTTGTGGCAGGCTAGTTAAGTTTGTGAATATGCCATCATAATATTTAATGTTTTCTTATAGTGTAATTTCTCAATATGGCAACAGGAGCATATTAACAGAAAAATATATATTTAATCTTTCTGTATCATGAAAATAAGAAGACAAGAATATGTAAACAAATATATGCTTAATAATAAATGTTTCAGTGGATTGTCTTAGAAATAATCTATATATGTATTTTTATTTTTTAATTTTTTTCAGAATGAGTTTTATTTATATTTTAATAGAATTTTCTCATCTTAATAGAAATATTTTGTTTCATTTAAAACTGTAGATTTTTACTCTTAGTTGAATTTATTGGGGTGGCATCGGTTGGCAACACTGTACAAGGTTCAAGAAGACAGCTAAGTAAAACATCATCTGCACACTGCATTGTGCACCCATCTCCCCAGGAAAAGTTTCTTTCTGTCCTCATTTTCTCTGTCTTTGCCACCTCCACCTGCCCCTCACTTCACTGTCCCTCTGGCCATCACCACGCTGTTGTCTGTGTCTATTTGTTCCATGTGTGTTTTTGCTTAATCCCTTCATCTTCTTCCATCCAGTCCCCTAAGCACCCCCTCCACCCAACAGATGTCAATACATTCAATGTATACATGCTTCTTATTCTACTTGGTTCATCAGTTTACTTTCTTTATTAAATTTCACATATAAGTGATCCCACTTCTGGGACTATAACATGAGAAACCTGGAGACATTAATTCAAAAAGATATATGCATCCCTATGTACTTCGCAACATTTATAATAACCAAGAACTAGAAATAGTCAAAGTGCCTGTCAGTACATTAAGGAATAAAAATGCTGTAGTACATTTACACAGTTGAATACTACTTGGCCATAAAAAAAAAAAAAAGGAAAAATTCCTTTTTGCAACAGCATGGATAGACTTGAAGGTTAGTATGCTAAGTGAAATAAGCCAGAGAAAGACAAATACCATATGATCTACATATATTTTGTATGCTACAAAAAAATTTGGAAACTAATTTTAAGCAGATATAAAACATTATTATGGTGAAGATAAAGTTTTCAGAATAATGATTTATTTTGACTAAAATCAGATTTACAGTTTTTATTTTTATATATTTAATAAATATGAACTTGCTTGACTAGTAAACCTAAGTAGAATTAAAAAAATATGCTTTTATTATATTTAATACTGATAACTCAAATATATTATAGTTTTTTATTAACCATCAAAGTATTATTGCCAAAAACTTACCTAATTTATGTGAACTTGAGTTTTAATATATTTGAACTAACTTTTATAACAATATATTTTTCATGTTGTAATAATCAGAAGTTATTTTTTAATTTGAAATGTTTGTATAAAACTCATTTATCTGTAATCCCATTATAATAGATCTCCTTTAATAGATCTTATGATTTGGTAATTTTATCCAGAGATAGGAAAATATTCTATATGTATATACATGTAATATACACATAGAAAAATTCAGACCTCCCAAACAGAGATCTTTGCACTATTGCTCTAAAATTATAGCCATGTTTCAGGCATAAATAAGTATTACCAAGCTCACTAATTTATATACATGATGTGGCTCTTACCTTTGCTTTATTTTACTCAATTATCAGAATTGTGTTTCTAGCAGATAGATCCAGTCCAGAAAACATGCTCAATTTGAGGGCTAGTGATCAGTATGTGTGAAGGAGGCTTCTAAGATTGCCTTTTGTCCTGATGTATAATCTTATGGAGACTTTGGGCTAAAGTGTGGGTATGGGACAAAAGGTACAGCAGGGGAATGTCTGGATGTCTCTCTTTATCTGTAGGAATAAAATATCCAGTCTGTTTTCTAGCCTTTTTAACCTCAGGTGGTTGCTTTTGGAATTTTTGATTCCTAGAGGGGTAAAAAGACTTAAAGTTCAAGTTGAGAGTTGGAGTGAGAAGAGAAATGTCTGGCAGAGGTAAGTGTTTTAAAGGAGATAAGGATGTTGAAGGGGGGAATATCAAAGGATTTAAAAGAGTAAAGGGAAAAAATCAAAGGTGGTAAAGGAGAAAGGAGGGACAGAGGTGATAGAAAGGGAGAAGTTTTGGATGAGTCAAGATCTCTTTGTGAGATCTCAAGTTTTCCATAAAGGCCATTGAAATTCCAAATCATCCTTAGTAAAATCATATCAAAGAGCAAGGAAGTGGACCAAGTTAACACTACAGTGGCAGAGCATATGGTCAGCAGGAGTCTTTAAAGAAGAAAAATCAGAAGAGTGAAAATTGTCCATGAGGGAAAGTGGTACCGAATTAACAGACTAAATATCAAACACAGGGAGGGTCTCAACACATCCTGCTATCTCAACACAGAGTAAGTACTCTAAGTACCAAAGAATCAGAGCTCAAGCAAATGAGACATTGCCAATAAGAACATTTTATTAGAATTAAAGCCAATTCCTCCCCATGTTTCAATGGTGGGATGCTGGAAGTGTAGAGTCATAAGATTCACCATAGGTTCCATAGGTTCAATTCACCATAGGTTGATCAACACTGAGTCATGAGTGAAGACCAAGGTTAAAGTTCTAAACCAAGTGTCCTTGGTGAAAGACCTGAGAGTCCAATGATGAATCCTGACCTAGTTGTGGCACCAAAACTGTCAAACTTTACAAAAAAGTTAAGCTGACAGAGTAATAAAGGAGAGAGATTAAACTCAACTCCATTGAAAAAGCAGGGGTAAGCTAGATGAAAAATAGGAGAGGACATTAGTGGAAAAGTATTAGAACACATTAGTGATAAGGTTGGTCACTTTGATTAGGCCATCTGTGCTTGCTAATTGGCACTAATTAAAGTTAGACTCCTACCATCCTTCAAAGACTAGGATAAGGGGGCATGATCTCCTGTGATGATTACAATGCAAAGAATGTGTCCAAAGGTCCTTGAAGAAGACATCTCTGTACTACAAAATAGCCAAGAGCCTGCAATGTGTGTGTGTGTGTGTGTCTGTGTGTATCCCCAAAGAAGAATTGGCAATTACAAGTTTCCTATAGTAAATGCTCTAAGAAAAGGATGGTCCAAGGTCTATAGTCAGTAAGATGCATGTCTAAAGTTTATTAAGTCTGGGGGAAATGTTAAGTCTTGGTCAGTTACTTTGAATCACTGACAGCATCAAAATTAAGCATGTCATAAATCATCATTAATTGAAGCAAATGCAATTATTAAAGACAAAAAATCACTTGTATGTTCTTTTAAAAATTGTATGTCGTGGTTGGTTGCTTAAAAATCACTTCTCAAATAAAATAATCAGTTTCAAATCAGCAAGAATCCAGAAAGAGCATTCAGAGTCTAAAGGCAAATCAGTGTGGCTGAAGGACACGGAATAAAGAATACAGGAAAGGAAGCACATTTTAAACAAAAACCAGAGGAAAAAGAAAGAAAGCACCATTATTCAGCCTCACAATGCAAAAACTAACAGAAGCAAACAAAAAACAGGAGAAGAGATAATGCCTGAGGGGTTTAAACTTTTGTGAGTTTAATAAAATTTTCCTCACCATTTTAAGCAGGAGGGAGAAGAATTGGTTCCTGACTATGCTTCCTGACTATTCAGGCTTTCTTTGGACCTGCATAAGGCATATATACCAGAAATTTTAAGTTGTTCCAATTCAACTTAAAAAAAAAAATTAAGAATAACATCTTATTAATATATAAATACAGCACTCTCTAATTGGTCATATCTTGATTTGTTTTAAACACTGTATATTACAATTATGAAGTTTTTCGCTAGATTACATTTGTAGACCAAACAACAATTTTAGAACTCACTGAGCAATTTTAAACAAGTTCTTCAGTTTTTGTATTAAGACACTGAAAAATTTATTTCCTAGTGAAAAGCACAATCCAAGTCATTGTTGAGTCAAAATACATACAGTTGACAGGGCACCCATCACTAAAAATCCTCCGCTCTAACAGACATCTCTATACATGTATTTTATATATTTAGCTAACATTTTTTTCATCAAATATGTTTCATCACTTTAAAGTGATATCGGTAAGTCTGACTCAAGGCCTCGCCAGACTCTGGAGGGGGAGGGGCAGAGAGGAGGCTGCCCAAGGCAGCGATAAACAAGCTAGTGTGGACTTCCTTACCCCCAGGCAGCAATGCACAGTTGGAAACATTGCACAGAGTCTGCACAAGGCTAGAGAGAGTGATTGATAAAGGGAGAAACTCTACCCTTTCGGCGCATGGAGGAAGGGAAAGGTACTGCACTGGAGGAGACATGCCAATCTAGCCTGAGAAAAAGATGGGATTGGCTGAGGAGCTGAATATTTGGGGAATGCACAGAAGCTAGCATGGGGAGATTTAGACAGAAGGAGAGGAGAGACTGCCCTTTCTCTTTCTAGGGCATCCCTGGGCACGAGTGGGTGGGCCAGAGTGCCTGTGGATCTGTGGTCCCTGGAAGCCATGTGGCCGGGTGGCAGGTCTCAGTCCCCAGGCAGGGGAAGAGGCAGCAGCCCGGAGGCTGGGGCCCTGGACTATGTGTGCAAACTCCAGAAAGGAAGCGGAGGCCCAACAGTGGAGGGGAAAAGAGCTGAGCAAAGGTGGTGTTTTGTGGCAGTGATTTCCACACGTGTGTAAACACAGTCCTGAGAATCTACACGTTTTGAGCACAGCTCCGTGTGACTCCTGTGTGAGCAAGTGTGGATCATGTCTATGGGATGGGAATTAATTCGGCAAAGGTGTATCTTAAAAAATTCCGGCTTGCTGATCTCTGAATATTGCCTTCACCTGGTCCTCTCTGCCACCGGA
>PVJI01015600.1:0-14667 GCA_004026765.1 Micronycteris hirsuta
TAGGAACAGGCGGAAAACTAACAAACCATGGGCCACTCCTCAGCTCTTCTGTCCAAAGAGGGACACACCTTTGCTTTCACTCTTTCTTAGTTCACCTACCTGCCCTGTCCTGCTAATACAGACAGACATTTTAGCCAAGCTACAAGCCTCCCTTCTAATACCCTCATTACAGAGTGTAACACATGCTCTAGACCCACTGCTAACCTTAGAAAGCCATCCTAATTCCCCAGCACCCAACTATCATACCCCACCTTCTTTACTGCTATTGCCCCTAATTACCCCTTTTCTTGTTTTATTTCTCTTAGTAGGACCCTGTTTAATTAAGCTGTTAATCAATTTCACACACACACACACAAATGATTGAAGCCACTGCGGCAGAAACCACCAAGGCCATTCTGCTACCATCCTCTACACCATAATCCAGCAGAAGAAGAGGAGATTCCCTTCCTATGCCCACTACTCAGCAGGAAGTAGTCTTGAGACAACACAACGCCCCTCATCCCTATAGGACCTCTCCCGCCCTTTTATATAAAAGAAAAAGCAGGAATGACAGACCTAAGCAGGCCTAGGAGGAATGGAAAATCACTAGGCAGGAAACTGTACCTTGGGAAACTGCCTGCCAACCCTACCCAGGACAAACAGGTGCCCAGCTAAGATTGGGGTCTGGGGTCGGCCTATCAGGCATAACAGGATGCAGCTTTAACTTGAGCCTGACAAGATGTATCAAGAACAATGGTCAGCAGAAATAGTACCCAGCAACCAGCTCTAGCCACCTCAACCAGTTACTCTTCCTGGGTTTTTGTGCTTAAAAACCCTGCCCTAAGAACAACAGAATGAGTCCTAACCTCCCCTGGTTGGCTCCCCAACCTCCCTAGGTTGGCCCCACTCTCCCTCACAAGTCCTAACCTCCTTTGTTTGGCTCCCCAACCTACCTTGGTTGGCCCCACTTTCCCTCTTATTCCACTAATAAACCCTGTTCCTTAGCTTGCTGTGTCCGTCTGGTTTCTTGAGTGACTCCGACCTAACAGCTACAAATTCTTGCCCTTAAAGGGCTTTCACAGACGTTTCATACTGTGGTCCAATGAGTTGTATATCTTACTTATGTTTGATTTGGTCTGCAGTGCTGACTGCATGGTATATGTGATTTTTACAAGATTTTTTAAACATTTTATTTGCTTATTAAAGAGTAATTTTACTCTTTAAATGGTGTATCCATTTATGGTTTATTTTTTAAAATTAACGTATGTCCTTTATTCTTGCATGACGAAAACTGACTGAAGATACTAATTTCCACTTTTAGATAAGACCATTCTCTGGTCGATTACACATGCATTTACCTACCCATCCTGGCCTCCTTTAGTTTTAATCCCTGGTCTACAAACATGCAAGTGGTTGGGAAAATACATCATCGAGAGAAGACAGACTAAGCTAATTCCGCTATAAGAATTGGCCTAAGATACTGAACATTGTACCTAAGAGACAATGTGGTCAAATAGGCATAAAGAACAGGATAAAGAGAAAGACACAATACAGTTGATGAGCTCTGTGAGAATCCAGGATACAAGACAATTTAATAATTTAGTTTATAAGATATTCCACATCATGTGGATTAATTTTTATGTTAGGATATTTATCTAGGCATTGAACCTGAGGAAATTCTATGCAGGTGTTTTTCAAATATTAACAAAATCGGTGTAAATTCAAGCCATTTCCTCGTCTTTTAATTCTACCTAAGTGTTTAAATAAGCCTTTACAACAAGCTTCAAAAATCAATAGGAATCTGATGTGGACCCTGGCTCATGGGGTCCGCAGTTTTGTGGCTGAGATGAGACAAATTCACGTAGACTACTGAATCCTGTGGAGGAAAAGGGACGGCATGGTCACTCTGAAGGGGAGAACGCCTCAGAGCACCTCAGCCACTCTCTCAAGAGAAGAGCACCCCGACCCTTGCCTAGAAAGGCTTTTATTGCTTTTCTGGGCACATTACATTGAGGAAGGTCCTCATTTACTATGCACAGGTTCCCTTTAGGTAGTTACCTTTTACAGAAAACAAAGGAGAAGATGTTGCTAATTACATCAAAAAGGAAGGATATTTGCAAATGTAAAGGGAAAAGTGGTTGAACTGGTTATACTTGCCCTTGGAAGGTTTAGCTTAGATTTTAGGAAGTTACAGTAAACATTTGCTGCCTCAATTCAGGGTGAGGGAGTTTTAGCAAAAAGCAAGCCTCAAAGTGGCCTAGGTACAATGCAGTCCTGACTTCCCACGGGAGAACCTATCTGTGGGTGTGGGTCCTGTGTACTGGACCTCGCTTTCCACTGGCCTTTCCAAGTGGGAGCGGACCCACATCACACAGAATGGTCTCCTATAGAAATCAAGAAGTATAAAGATAATAGTAATATTTATCTGAGGGAAAGGAGGGGGAAATAGAAGAAAATGGTGCATGAAGAGAGAAAAAGAAAAGAAAAATAATGAAAGAGAGATATCAAGTGCTCCTATACACATACAGCTAGCACTAGGTAGCTATTTGGTTTGCTACCAGCATAAAAAATGCAAAAAAAGAAAATAATAATTTTCATTTAAAAAGTAGTACCATTCTAAATGAGCATGTAAATATTATTTGGTTGCATCTTCTTGTTTAACTTATGGGTATGCAAACTCCACTTACTGTTAAAAAGACATCAAGAAGTTTGTAAACAGACTTAGCGTCCATTGATGGGCAGTTCATTAAGAATAAACTAATGTCCTTATTTATTATTTATTTTTAGAGAGAGGAAGGGAGGGAGAAAGAGAGGAACACAAACATCAATGTGTGGTTGCCTCTCATGTGCCCCTCACTGGGACCTGGCCCATAACCCAGGCATGTGCCCTGACTGGGAATCAAACCAGTGACCCTTTGGCTGGCAGGTCTGCATTCAATCCACTGAGCCACACCAGCTAGGGCACCAATGCCCTTATTATAGAAAACTTTTCAGTAATAAAACCAAAGCTGAATTCTCTTTCAATTTGTCAAAGTAGACATAGCGCTTAAGTCCCACAATATTTTAGGGATCCATGAGAATGTGTTCATTTTAATTTCCTTTAAAATCAAATCAGAAGAATCAAATATAATAATAATAAATAGCAATGAATCCAGCCTGACTTATATTCATTTTATACCAACATCATCACAGACTATAACTTTAATTTGTTTAATAGAGAAGGGAACCAAAGACGACAAAAGTGCCTCAGGCTAACAAAAATTATAAATCAGGCATAAATAAAATATGACAAATTTCATGATATATGAAATGATATCTAAGGTATTTAAAAATTAATAACAAAAAACAAAATACTATACTGTATATATAAAACAAGTTTTATATAACTTGCATATGTTCTGTACACGAATGTATCTGGAATATGCACAAGAAACTGAAAACGTTAGGCTTTGAGAGGAACTGTATATCGGTGAGTAGGGACAAAAAGAAGTTTTTCAGTAAATTTCCTTTTGCACATGTTGAATTTTGAACCACGTGAATTTAATATCTATTAAAAA
The DNA here is from genome assembly GCA_004026765.1 of Micronycteris hirsuta. Taxonomy (NCBI): domain Eukaryota; kingdom Metazoa; phylum Chordata; class Mammalia; order Chiroptera; family Phyllostomidae; genus Micronycteris; species Micronycteris hirsuta. The sequence continues at coordinate 3,537 of PVJI01015600.1, forward strand.
TAAGATAGGTTTTCATAGCATGAAGGCAATTTATCATTAGGAAGCATTTTTCCTTTGTGTGGCATCAAATATATCCTTCCAAATTAACGGGCCATTTAAAATATAATGATTACTATCCAGATATGATATCCTTTTTTTATTTTTATTTTTTTTAAATTTATTTATTTTTCAAAGAGAGAAGAAGGGAGGGAGAAAGAGCAATGTACGGTAGCCTCTCACATGGCCCTCATTGGGGACTTGGCCTGCAAACCAGGCACGTGCCCGACTGGGAATCAAACCGGGACCCTCTGGTTCCCAGCCTGTGCTCAATCCACTGAGCTACACCAGCCAGACCTGATATGCCTTTTTTAGAATTAAAACACAAGTATGGTATCTCCAACGAATTCCATATTTTGAGTATACACATCATAAGTGTATCCTTGTTATTCTGAAAGGCATTAAATTTCTTTTAAGAAAATTAGAAGATAAAAATAAGTTTTTGTATACACATTGATTTTCCATTTGCTATTCTCTCCTTCCTATAAACTGAAATTTCCATCTTGTATCATTTTCATTGAGCCTGAAAAATATCCTATTGTATTCCTTGTAGTACATTCTGTTTGAATAAGTTTCCTCAGCTTTCATTTGCCTGAAAATATCTTTGTCACATTAAAAAATAATTTTACTGGATAAAGAATTTGAGATTGATAGCTTCTTTATTTCTTTTTAGCACCTTAAAAATAATACCACATGGTCTTCTGGTTTCCATCTTTTCTGTTGAAAAGTATGCTTTCATTTGTATCATTGTTCTTCTGTACGTAATGCATAGTTTTTCTATGTTTTCTGTCAAGATTTTCTATTTTGGACTCTGATATTTGTGATGCTTGTATGACTCTGATATGCCTAAATATGGTTTTCTTTGCATTTATCTTGCTTACTGCTCCCTGATCTTCTTGGAACTATAGGTCAAAGTTTTCCAGTTATCATTAAAAAAAATATTGCATTGCCACATTACAGTGTGATTTTTTCTTTGAGGGCTCCAATCCATACATATTAAATTGTGTAATATTGTCTTATAAGTTCATAGGGATTCTGTTCCTTTTCTTTAATATTTTTATTTTGTTCTTGAGACTGCATAATTTCTTTGTTTCCCAAGCCACTCTAAATTGGCAAGATTCAATCTACTAACTCTGTCTCTTCCAAGAATCTCGTTTGAACTTGATTTTAAGTTTTGTTAAAGTGCTACAAGAGTGGGCGTTTCTCTGGCCTTTAACAAGTGATTCAGCTTGATTCACATGCTGTTGGGAAGTGTTACGGAGGTCTATTCAGTATGTCTGGGCATGTTAAACACCTCTGTTTGGCTCTCACCTCCGAGAATTACCAAGCCTTGAATGGCCATGCCTGTGGTTGCACAGTCCAGCTCTCAGTCAAGGACTTGAGGTAACCTCCCACATGAACTTGATGACCTCTAAACACTCCTTGTTTTAATGCCTTGTCACACAGTTTCCAACCACTTCAAAAGTCCAGAAATCCAACCTCTGCCTCTTTATATAAGAGAGACTTCCATATTCTGATTGAACTCTAAGTCAATGCACTGCAGCTGGAAAATTTTCCAGAGGCAGAGACCTGGAGAAATGGGGGCTGACCTTCTTTCTTTCCTCTCAATAGCCATAGCCCAAGTATGAGTTTGTATTCTTTTACATATTTAATCCTAACCTTTATGCATGTTCCTGCTTGATTATGGAGTGCCTATCCCAACAACGCAGTTCGTTTCTTAGTTTTGCTCTTTAGTTGTCTCTTTGACACTCCAATTCTGCCTTCACATTCTAGCTTTTAGTATTCTCGGCCTCCTGATTTTGTGATCAGTTCATATTATTAACTTTGTTTCCTTTTGGACTCCAGGGTATAGACAGTCCCCCGATATGGAAGTTTCCTGTAACTTAAAGTGTAAGAGATTTCTTCTGGCAAATATGACCACGATAGCTGAGTCAACCTCCTACCTTAGACAAGTAAGGGAATTTTGACACCAAGAAATACTTATTGAGCCTTGTTTTCCATGAAAATGAAAAGAAAATGAAGTGCTTATCAATGCAAATTTTATTTTATTTTCTGGCTAACATAATATAATTTGACTGGAGAAAGAATATACCCATCTAAATATTAAAATTCCCAGACTCCTAAGCTAGAATGGCCATGTGCCATACCTGTCGCCAATGAGATTCACATCAGGGGCATGAGGTGGGTCTTTTTGCTAACCATTGATTTTCACTGGCTTTTTGTTTATTTAAAAAATGACACACATGACTCCTCACTTCTTTTTATGCCTGGTCCTCATTCCCCTTCCACTCACCCACTCAGCACCAGGATGTTCTGATCTTAGACTTGATGTACCTGTGACCCAGACAGAGTTGTGTGATCCTAAAAGAATGAGAGGTATCTGGAGTAAAATCGAACTAAACCAGTGGCCTGGAACCAAACCTATACAGGTTCAACTTAATCAGTCAATCCCAACTTGACTAAAGACATCTGAGAAATAAATGCTTATTTGCTATTTGACACTGGGATCTTTTGGGTTATTTTTTATATAACATTATTCTAGCAATAGTTGAGTGAGACAATAAGCTAGACTCAAACCACGAAAACCTTCTTTAGGAGAAGATAAAGAGTAGCAGGAAATATCTCGCCTCTGCTGCTCAACTGTCCGGATTCACTGCCCGACTCTATTGTTTTGAAATCATGTGGATTTTCATCGAATTGATTACCAAGTGTCTCAGTTTCCTTAATTGTAAAGCAGGGATAATAATGTGGGATTTTTGTTTGTTTGTTTGTCTTTGGTAAGGATAAACAAAGATAATCGTTTAACATTTGATAGCACAGTATCTAGTACACAATGCTTAATTAATTTTCAAAATTATCATTCAATACCACTGTGGAATTTAGATGTTACTCAGCAGGCCAGTGGTTTTTAGCTATACTTTCATGAAAGACTGGTGTGTTTCCTGATAAATTAGAATAACAGTGGTCTTTTTTCCAGTATGCAAATTAATGTAAGTAAATTGATATAAACTATACATTATAAGAATTTTTCTGCCCTATGTTTTTAAACCTTGAAGGCTTGACACAATGTTTTTATAAGCCAATTGAAAACAAGTAAATGCACAAGTATTATTATCATTATTAATTGAAAAAATCAGAAACAACAATTATATTCAGTTTGAAAGATTGTCTTTTAAGTAGATATATGTACCCAAAATTGTCATTTTACATTACACAAGCAAAATACAATATTTTCTCCCAGGAAGATTGCTCATATTCCTGTGATGGAATTGAAAATATGTGTCATGACACTTTACAAATAATATGGTATTCTGAGAAGAGAACGATAATTTGCATCCTGGCCAGTGTGGCTCAGTTTGTTGAAGCATTGTCTCATAAACTCAAAGGTTACAGGTTCAACCTGTCAGGACACATAACCTAGGTTGTTGCTGCAGTCCCTGTTCCAGTGCCTTCTGGAGGCAGCCAATTGATGTTTCTCTCTCACTTCGAAGTTTCTCTTATCTCCCTCTGTCTCTTAAACCAATGCAAAAGTGTCCTTGGGTAAGGATAAAATAATTTACAGTTGCTTTCCCTGTTTTTGAGGACTGAGAATTTTTTTTGGGAAATCTATTTGTTTGTTCTTTGTTATTTTAAGAGAAATTTGAGCTTGAAAGCTTACCCTAATTGTAATGTATAGAGTTTAATTGAAGGTATATAGGACTGGAAACTAATCAGGCTAGTGGATAGCCTTAGCAATATAAAAATGATTTCTTGCCAAAAGCAGGGCACAGAAAAGAGTTAATTAAATTAATAAAAGGACATTGGGTAAGTGAAAAAGATTTGACAACTGCTGGGTGCAGTTGGTGAGGAAAAGAAAATCTTAAACTGTAGTGTAAATGGAAATTACCCTGAGAGCTTAAGAAAAATGCATACATAGTCCATGTTCCCACTACCCAAAATTCTGACTCAGACCTAGAAACTGTATTTTTAACACATCTCATTTCTGATTGTGGTTCAGGGGGCTGAGAGTCACACTTGGAGAAACTTAGAACATGGTATACTCTAATCATTTGAAACCACTAGTTTGACTCTGCTATTTCAGAATTACTTAGCGCTTTGCATATTCCAGTTACTGGCAAGGGTTGCTGTAGATGCAAAGCCAACAGGAAAGCATGATGTCAAGATTTTAGGCCTGAGAACCCTAGAGAAGAATAATGCTAGTAACCAAGATAAAGAACACAATAGTAAAATGTGATATGGTAAGGAATGAAAGATGATGCAATTTTTTTGATGTGTTGTATATTGGACTTTTTTAAAGTGTGGAGCAGAATGGCATAATATACCAACCCTACACCACATATGGCTTTGAATAAGGCTGTGAATGAGGTAGATGAGAAATCTAAAGAGCCATCTTATTATTGGTAAATGCTAGGCTGGGAACTAAAATTAAGGTGTGTCAGCAATGGTCTTCCTCACACTGGAATCCAGCATTAAGATGCTTAGTACCTGCAATTCTACCACACAGGAGCTATTACAGTAGTCTGTTACCCATAAGCAGCTCAAGCCACTATTCTGTCCACCCTACCTACAATAGTCCTTTAAAAATGTTACTGTTGATCCCACACTTGTCATTTATAACTCCCACTTCAGCATTCAAAATGCATCCAGTTGTTTATTTTGTTATCTCTATTTGAACCTAAGTACAGGAAGATCACATCTTATTTGTCTACTCTCCAATAGTCATAATTAGCACAGTGTCAAGCAAGTAGAAATTCTAAACAATTTGTTGTTGTTGTTGTTTTTAAGAACAAATACTAACTTTGGCTTCTGGTGAGGTTTTGTTGCTGTTTGTTAGTATCTGCTCAAGCCAAAATCCCATGTTAGCGATGTCAAAGTTAAACAGGTGAGAAAGATATTATTCTAGATTATCGTAATAATAGAGGACAGAACTCGGAGCTCTACTACCCAGAAACAAAGCGCTAGAAGACACTTAGAGAAGACACTTGAAGTAGGGAGCATCATATGGCACTTGTGTTTACAAATTGAACATATTAAAAGGAAAAGTTAATTGTTTTCTCCTAGCTGCATGACAGAAGGCAGTTCTACAACTTGGAGCAAGGTGCCTCTCACAGAAACTGGAAACAGGGATGCTATTGCCTTTGTCGATTGAATTTCAAAAGGATGGCTCCCTGGTCCTGAAGAGAGTCCTGGGTTGTAAAACTGACAAAAACTTTTTTAAACGTTTATATCTCAAAAGGGCAAAGAATGAGTTTTCGATTACAAGTTTCCTAAAGTTAATGCTCTCAGGAAAGGAAGGTCAGGACCTAGAACACGGGAAGAAACTTGTCTAACACTGGTAACCTAAGCTGAGTGGAATTTCAAGCCAGTCTTAATCATTGATTGGCTGTGTTTCTGCAGTTCTGCACCAAGGAACTCAAATTATGAGCTCGCGATCTCTCATGGTTTCCTTAAGCAAACAGTTGCTGATAATTTCACACTACCCATCTTCGTTTACTTTTTTGGCTTAGGACCCATCCTTTAACCTTGACCCCTCTCCTGGCTGGGCACGTGCACAGAAGGCACCGCGCCCTGACGTCACTGCAAGCGCCTGCTCTACAGGTTAGCAACCGAAAGCGTCCGTAGTAGCAGTGGCTACAGAGATGTACGAACTTCCGGTTTCTCGGCCGCTGCCGCCCCTGCAACTGCTGTCGTCTCTGCCACCTGCCGCGGCCGGGTCTCTTCCCGGGAGTTGGTCACTTCTTCCTCGTTCCCCTTCGCGCTCATGGTCCCTCCTGGAGCCAGGACGGCGGGCCCGGCGGCTCCGGCGTGGTGAGAGTCTGGCCCGGGGATGATGAAGGCCCTGCACCGCAGCTGCTGCCCGCCCCGCCTTCTGGCCTCCGCCCTCCTGCTGTTGCTACTCCTACCAGGGCAAAGAGGGCCCTTGGCAGTACTGCTGCAGGCGGCAGAGGCCGCTGGGGACTCCGGCCCTCACGACCACGGGCCGCGAACTCTGGCCCCGCTGCCCGCTGGCCCCACTGCCGCCCACTCCCCGGGCGGCGCTCGGGCAGAGGCCGCGGCGCCGCGGAGCGCCGAAGGTGGCAATGGCAGCAGCCCCGGGGCGGCGCCTGCAGCGAATGACCTAGCAGGGAAGGCGGGGGAAGGAGGCCCGGTGGGTGGCGCCGCTGTGAGCCCCCCTCCTGAGAAGCCCATGACCCAGCGGGCCTTGACCGTGCTGATGGTGGTGAGCGGCGTGGTGCTGGTGTACTTCGTCGTCAGGACTGTCAGGTGAGGCGAAGCCTCGGTGGGCCGCCTGGTGACTTTCTAGGACGGCAGCGTTCTGTGACATTGCGTTGCCTTCTCTCCGCTCCCACTCTTAGAGGTGCCTGCCTGAGTGAGAGATGTGAAGATGTCTTAAAGGCCTGTGGTGCCTTTGGGAGAATTTAAACCACCAAGTAGTTGCTCCCTTTCATTTATAAATTATAAATTAGTAGCCCCCACCAAATCACTTTACTTTGCCTCAAAGGGCAGGCTTTCCTTGAAGAAGTAGTAATCTTGTATTCAACCCCAATAGCTTGTAATGCTTCTCTCTTTCTACTTTATATACTTTGTCATTTTGCCTATTAGAATGCAAACTTCTGAAGGGCAGGATTCCTACTTAGTAACATTTGTAAGTCCTAGAGTTCTTTGTACAACTTCACTTAATTGGAAATTAATATTTAAGGGTATTAATAGTACATATTGCAGAAGAACTTTATGGTTATTTTATGTAATGTATTTTGTACAATATCTCCACTTACTAGGAAATTAGTATTTATTTGAGTGGGTTAATATTATTGCAGAAGGACCTTATGGTTATTTTATAAAATATAAAAGAAGAAAATTTCTTCCTTAACTGTGGTTTCTCAGCATTGGCCTTTAATCTACCCTCTAAGGAATTAGATTGTTTGTTCCTGTATTCCACCAGTTTTGACCTGGAAGAGTGACAATTTTGTGTGGTTCAGTCTGTGTCATATTCCTTATTAATCAGAAATATTTGGCATTTACCTTTCATGGCACAAAGTATTTCAATGCAAAGTGTTGTCAGCTGCATGGTAAGATGGAAACCTGATAACCTCTGCAGCAAAGGAAGAAAATGTCATAAATATGATCCAGTTTTAATATTAGAGCAAATGCTTAGTATCCTAACAAAACTATAAATATTGATATATTGACCTTAAATTTACAAATATTTTAATTAGTATATGGATTGATTTGATATTTCACACAAAACCTTTCTAAAATGAATTCACCTATAAATAATAATTCTGTCATTCAGTAACCTATGACATAAACATTTTTTATTTTAGAGAAAAAAAGGGAGAGAGAGAAACATCAATTTGTTTTTCCACTTAATAATGTATTAATTGTTATCATCCTTATATGTGCACTGACTGGGAATCGCAGTTGAAATTCTGGCTTATCTGGACAACACTCTAACCAACTGAGCTACCCGGCCTGGGCCAAAATGAACAGTTTTTAAAGCCTTACTATAGGATGTTAGATTGTGCAGTTATTTAAATTTCAGATTTGGAACACATATCACTTAAATGACACCTTTCCCTTTACATATGAGGAAGCTGACCCAGAAATACAGTTCATTGTTTGCTTTGTTTGATATTTTTCCAATTAAGGTGCCTGTGTCCTGACTAAACTTCCAATAGAATAATAGAATAAATAACCTTCTAATTAAGTAAATCAGATTATGTTGTAAGTACTGGGTTAAGAATAAAAGTAAATGATTGCCACTTGTTTTTTCTACTATCCTTAATGCCTTATCAAGTAGAAAAAGAATTCAGTAGTCCAATTAGTGATATTTGTTATTGTTATCAGTAATTCCATTTGATGCATTCCTTTGTTACTGACATAGATTTGTTTATGGCATCATTCATGATATTAAAATATTCCGACCATGTAATAGGATTGATTTGGAAAAACCTGTAATAAAGCCTCTTTAAGTGGGTTATTTGGGGACCCCCTGTGAAGAGCTGATATATAAAGCCAAGATGTCATTGTTAGAAGGAGCCAGCCAATAGGAGAGCTAAGGGAGTTTCCTCCTTTATAAGATGGATAGATGGTAGATTTGTGGAACTGTACTGGTTTGTTGTTTTCCAAACAATATTTTTCCCATAACTACTTATCCTCTATTATTTCATACATTTCTTTAAATGTATTTACTTAAACTAAAGTTTCCTTTAAAAATACGTTTATTATTTTGTGAATGGGAAACCAACATCCATTGGCTTAAATAGCTGATTTAAAAAAGTACGGTGTAAGCCACTGGTTCTAGATAAGTAATACAAGGAACCCTGGGGGGCGGGTGGAAGAGGGTTCTCTGAGACCTCTTCAGGGAATCTGCAAGATGAAAACTATTTTCAAAATAGTACATTGTCCTACAAGTTGATAGGGTATAAAAAATTCACTGATAGAGTTTCAACTAACTTTTAAGAAACTTCCTCTCATTGAGTTTTGCTGTAGTAGCGAAAAAGAATAAGCACTGGCATTGGAAAGGCTATTTTAAAATTCTCCTTTCTTTTCCAAGTTCATATCATTGTGAACCTAGATTTTTCTTCATATCCTTCAACCAAACAACAAATTGTAAATGATGGAATGCAGAAGCAAATACAAAAATTCAGCTGTTTTCTATTTTTTATCATTTTCCATTTTCTATCTCTTCTATCTAGTTCTAGCTGTTTAAAGGGATTTGAAAAAACCAAAATCAGTGCCATTTTTTACCACTTTGGCTTTCTTTTTGATAATATATTTTTTTATGAGAAAATATGTTACCATGCAGTGTTTTCTTTAATTAAATAATAATTCTTAAAATTTTCTTATACTTAATTAACATTAAATATATCTAGCATATATCTATATACTTATCTATAGCTCTCTCTGTACATGTTCTTTGAGGTCCTAAGTTTTAAGAGCTTAAAGGAAACCCAAGACCAAGTGTGTGAGACCAACTGGCATAAACTATTGTCTGAGCTACATACTATTGCTCATGAAAGCCAGCGAATCCAGACTCACTTTCTTTTAAAGGGGAAGTTCTGAAATGTTTGTGAGATAATAAAGTCACATCACCACCAAACTGAGACTTTATTCTTGACATAAAGAAAGACTAGAAGAAAACTGAAGCAAAATTTTTTTTTTCACTCTATGACTGTTATTTAATGCCATATGTATACAGTTGACATTTGAACAACATTGGGGGATAGGGATGAGGATCCCTGTGCAGTGGAAAGTCTGGGCATGACTTTTAACTCCCCTAAAACGTGACTACTAATGGGACTCTGCTTCCTGGACTTGCATGTCTGTTTCCTTCACCGCATTAGGGAAGTTTTCTTTCCTTATTTTTTTCAAATAGATTTCCAATTTCTTGCTCTTTCTTTTCTCCTTCTGGCACCCCTATGATGTGAATGTTGGACCTCTTGAAGTTGTCCCAGGGGCTGCTTATACTATCCTCATTTTTTTGGATTCTTTTTTCTTCTTGTTGTTCCAATGGGTTGTTTTTGCTTCCTTATGTTTCCTATCATTGATTTGATTCTCAGCTTCATCCATTCTGCTGTTGTTTCCCTGTAAATTGTTCTTTATTACAGTTAGTGTATCTTTTGTTTCTGACTGGATCTCTTTTTATGCAGTTGAGGTCTTCACTAAGTTTCTTGAATATCCTTATAACCAGTGTTTTGAGTTCTGCATCTGGTAGATTGTTTATCTCCATTTCAGTTAGCTTTTTTTCTGGAGTTTTGATCTGTTCTTTCATTTGGGCCATGTTTCTATGTCTCCTCATTTTGGCAGCCTCCCTGTGTTTTTTTTTTTTTTTCCTATGTATTAGGTAGAACTGCTTTCACTCCATGTCTTGGTGTTGTGGCCTAATGTAAAAGGTGTCCTGTAGGGTCCAGTGGCACAGCCTCCCCTATCACCCAAGCTGGGTACTCCAGGTACACCCTTTGTGTTGGCTGAGTACACCCTTCTCTTTACACGCCCCTCTTTTAGTTGAGCATTGGTTGCTGTTGGCAGATCAGTGGGAGGGATTTACCCAGGCCAGTCAGCTGCAATGACTGGCTGTGACTACTTACCACCAGCCTCTGCTCTCTGTGGAGGGGCAGGGTGGTGATACTCTAACATAGTCTGAAGCTGCTCACTACATGCGCAGCTCCTGGAATTTCCTGAGTGGTGCAGGTCAAGGTCAGCCTTCTCCTGTGTTTTTCCCAGGTCCATGCTGCCTGTGTTATAAAGCAATCCGAGATGGCTGCTACTTGTGCTAGGCTTGGAGATTTCCAGGCGAAGCCAAGCTATGAATCTAGGCTGACTGCTGCTAGTGCCAAGCTTGGGGCTCCCTGAGGCCAGCTGTTGCTTGTTTGATAGGATTTACGAGTTATGAAGCATGAGCCAAGACCAGCCATTCATATGGAAATACAGTTTGGGTGGGCCTGTAAATTGAATGAGGCAGCATCTCGGGGGATCTCCAAGGCAGGTCAGACAGCGTTAGCCAGGTCAATAGAGTCTCAGAAATGGTACCAGCTTGTGGGCTCTGTCAGGGGGAGGGTTTAGAAAAGGGACAATGGCTTCTGCTTGCCTTGATCCCAGACATTTCAGTTTCTCCCTATATTCTACTAGTGCTTTTCAAGCTGCTGCCCCAGTGCTGGAGCTCAGAGGGAGTGAGTCTGAGTAGTTGAGTTTGTGTGTGAGTTCTTTAAGAGGAACTTTTCGGGTCTCCAGAAGTATCTTCCACTGACTTAATCCCTGCTGGGTTTTGCAGCCAGAAGTTGTGAGGACTCATCTTCCTGGCACTGGAACCCTGGGCTGGAGTCCTGGTGTGGGTCTGGGACTCCTCGATCCTGATTTATCCCTCTCGAATTTTTATCCACCACACGTGGGTGAGAGACCAGCCTGTTCTATGTCTGTGCCCCTCCTATCAGTCTGGATGGATGTGGTTTCTTTAATTCTGTAGTTGTCAGACTTCCATTGAGCTTGATTTCTGATGGTTCCAAGTGATGGTGGTTCTATATTTTAATTGTGGTTATTTAATTTTGATGTTGTGCGAAGAGGGGAGTCATGTTTGCCTGTGCCGCCATCTTGA